>BQNB010069933.1:0-33315 GCA_026074375.1 Tanacetum coccineum
TATATGGAATATAACACTTATCTAATGTAAATAACATAAGTAATAACTTTTCAATCGTGTAATGCTTTATTGATAAAGAATCAAAGTATTACAATGTGCTATGGATCGCACAGGTTGAATGACAATGTATGATTACCCTTTGAACAAGTAAACTTAATAAAGTATCAAGTTTACAAGTGAACTTATATAGCCAGCTGATAGGATCAAAGGTTTATGATGTAAGTTCGACAAAGGAGTAAATGCCTATAATAACAACAACAATAAAAGCGATAGCATTTACTCCTTACAACATTCTCTATTTATACTAATATGAGGTTGCTTCCTTAGTGGGGGTATTTGCAAAGTGTCAAGAATCTAGTGGAGGACGTACGAGGTATTTAATGCACGTCCATTCTTGAAAACTACCCGCCCATACTACAATGAACAGTTCTGTCAACTGTTCACTACTTTTGCTAACTTCGTACTTGGTACAGACAACTCAAATCACCTTTTGTCGCGCCTTTAGGTGATATTGAGTTTCCCGCCTAAACATTAGAGAATACTTTAAGCTCAGCTTGTTTTTCTTCAAAGGGTAATAGGAAAGTCAGAGTATTGCCACCTCTGACTCACCTTAGAACCGCAACGTATTCCTTCTACATACCAGCTGATATCCATCCCAGCTGACGAGTATGTCTTCAAGTAATCTTCAACTTCCTTGACGATGTCTTTGACTCGAATACGTCTGATGTTTCTCTCTAAGGCTTTGCACTCAGAGAGTCTTTTCATTACCTCTGAGTCCACCACTCAGAGGTTCTTTCATTACCTCTGAGTCCATCACTCAGAGGTTCTTTCATTACCTCTGAGTCCACCACTCAGAGGTTCTTCAATACTTAGCCTAATTTCTGTTTAAATCTAGGAGCTGATTACTAGGCACTGAATCGGCGCAACAATCTCCCCCTATTTGAATATAAATTATGCTAAGTCTAAAATTAAGGTAAGTGAGTACACATCTTCTTCTTACACATAATTAACAGAAAGATTAAAAAAAACTTCATTAATTTCATTACATTTCAACCCAAATTATCTAAGTTCTTTTTTACAATTTCCCTAGCCAGTGTACAATCACTCCTAGCTTCTATTACATAATTCATCTTTGAGAGCATCTCCTTAGCAATCTATGAGTCAACTTTGATTTGCTTCTGAAGTCGAATTAGCTTAGTGGTAGGAGTTAGGTGGAACTCACTTTCCCTTTGGAAGCCTATCTCCGTATTCCCATTCATGAAGAAGATTCCTGACTCAGGTTAGGTTCCTTCCTCTGCATCCCATAACAGTGATGTTCTCAGTCACACCAAGACTTCATTAAGAAACACAATACTCTGTCCTTTCCCTTTTCTTATCTTCAGCTATCCTTCCAAAGTTTGCAAGGTGCTGAGGTGGAGAAATCCAAGCTTCCATGCCTGGTCTATGACCCATTGTAATTTTTTCTCTTAGACTTTGCAAAAGCATATCATTTGATTTCCCATATTTTTTTGAAGCTAGGGCATGAACTTCCATCCATTCATTAAAACCCAGCATCTTTAGTCTGAAATTAGGGTAGACAACGAGATTTAGAGGCTTTGTCACCTAGTGGTGATCTTCATAGTTGCTTCCTTATTTGCATTGACAACATAGATGATCTTTATGATTGGCAGTTGATCAACTCATGAGAGATATCGAATGGTTGTACTAAATAACTTCCATTATATCTTGGCTTTCTTTACCTCATGTTTAGTCCATTTCTGAGCTTGAGCCTTCAGCGTGGCTTGATTGAACATCTTCCTTAGTTCTTGCTCTAATTTTTCTTTCTCAGCTTTCAGATCACTCAACCTCTTCATTCCTTGAGCTGAGACATGACTTTCTCCTGACTCAGTGATCCCTCTGGAGTAAAAAAGGACTTTGAGACCTTAATATTTAGGGGTGGAGCGAGCTCCTTTTCCGATGAAAGGCAGTATGTTCCTTTAGTGTGCATTTCAGTAACAATACCTTTCCCTTTTAGATTTATTTCTGGAGCAATTTGACTCCTAGAATTAGGAAGAATATTGATGATGTAGTCTTGGAGAGATGTTCAGTGAATTGATCCAGAGTAATTTTGATAGCTTTAGTGACTTTAGGAGGTTTAGGCATGATAGACTTTAAAGGAGTTGGTGATGGAATTGATGATGTATAGGAATTAAGAACTTCAGTTTACTTGCTGGAGGTTCAATCAACAAGTTTCTATTCTTCTTCTTTCCTGAAGTGGCTTCATCCTCTGAAACACTTTTCTTATGAGGTATAAAGAACTAGAGATTTTTCTTCATTGATAAGGGGAGCTTGTCATGCATTTGGTACAACTTAAGCTTATGGTTGCTCCCCTTAAACAATAGCAATAATGGTGGCCCCTAAGTCTTACTCCCCCTTAGTTTGATCAGGTGTGAGCATCGTTTTCTTCCCTCAGCAGTGATTTCAGGTGTTGTTTTTCTCCCACTTCTCCCCCTCATCATTAGCCTTTTTAAAGACTTCCGCTGCTTCAAGGAGGGAAACCATGTCCTTAAACATGATCTGAAGATCCTGAACATGTTGGGAGTTTGTGTCCACAGTGGATGTAAAAAACAAAAAAAGCATGTCCTCAAAACATCTTTCATCCCTTTTTCAAGAACCTCATGTCTGATGGATTTCCTCATTTTGTTGTGAAGGAATTTGCTCAACTCCTTCTGAAGTAAAACAAATCTCTGGCTCTCTAGTTTGTTGAAGGCATTAAACTCTTTGTACATTGGTTTCAGAAGAATGTTAGGTAACTGATTATGCAAGTTCTTTTGAACATGTGCCTTAACCTGAGGTAACTCCTCTAAAATGGATTCTGAAACACAACTTTTGATGGAGTCCTTAATCAACTAAGGAAGAGTATCTTTCAGAGCATCAGAGAGTAGACCAGGCAGTTATTCTTTTAGTGTATCAACACCTATTATAGGTACAGAGGCTTTCATATCCTCATCTACCTTCTTGGATATGCTGCTCTCTAACTGTCAATCTTTATATAAGGAAATGCCCCCCAACCTTCTGCATGAAGATGACCAAGGAGGGTTTAACTGAGCAGGCTTATCTGCACGAAGCATGAAAGGTTTCATACTTCCTTAAGACATGATCAACCGAGTCTGTGTGCTCAAAACCAGAAATAGAGGCCAGATCATCATCAGGAATGGACCTTAGGCCATAGAGAGATCCAGAAGCATCTCCTTCCTCAGCATCTTTATCCTGATCATATGAAGAGCTTCGATGGATGAACAATGAACCAGAGATAGTAGCAACTTGATAGGACTTGATTATCTTGATCTCTGATTCAGTGTCATAAGGAGACGCAGTATTTTCTTGAGCACCATGAGTGTTAGAATCAACTTCATCCATTATCTGCTCAAAGGTGACCTCCTCCATAGCTACAAACCCAACATCCTTCACATCCTTCTCAACATTTTGGTCTAGTACCTGGATAAACTTGTTAGATAAACATTGTGAATTTATAATGAGGTTGAGGATCGCCATTTGCTGCCCCTAAGAAGATTGGGTGTGATTATCCCCAGTCCCTCAAAAGTTTAAAACTTTTGGGACTCTTTTCAGTTGTGAGTTTGTAATATATGAAAGGATCGTCAGTCGCTGCCCTAAAGAAGACTGGGTGTGATTATCCAGTCCCCTCAAAAGTAGAAGACTTTGGGACTCTTTTCATTTTGAGTTTGTAATATAAGGAAGGATCGCCATTCACTGCCCCTAAGAATACTGGGTGTGATTATCCAGTCCCCTTAAAAGTCTATGGACAATTAGATTTAGAGGATTGTCGCCTCTGGTGATCTTCATAGTTGCCTCCTTTCTCGAATTGACAACATAGCTGATTTTTGTGATTGGTAGTGGATCAGCTCTGTAGGAGATTTGATGGTTGTATTCTTCCATCATCTTGGCCTTCTTTGCCTCATGTTCAGTCCATTTATGAGCCTGAGCTTTCAGTGTAGCTGGATTAAGCAACTTTCTCAGTTCTTGTTCTAATTTTTCTTTTTCAGCTTTCAGATCACTTATCCTCTTTAGTTCCTTGATTTGCCTATCGAATTCCTCTTGGGAAAGAGGTCCCTCTGGGGGTAATGAAGGGTTTGAGCTTTGGCGCTTTTGGATTAGATCCTCTTTCTTCTTGATATTGAACAAGCTCATTCCCTGGTTCTTCTATAATGGCGACTGCCTTGCCTTTAGAGGAATCTCTAGGAGGTGTTGGTTCTCTGGGAGGAGTTGGTGAGAACCTTGAGGAAGTGGTTTTAGACAACTGATCAGTGAATTCTTGCATAGACTTCTGTTGTTCTTTAGACTTGAGCAGATGTTCTAGGACAAAAGTGTTCAGAGGAGTTAGATTTGGAATATCAGGAATAGGAGTCAAGATTTTGAATCTTTAAGATAGGGGTTGATTGTCATCTTCATCTGAATCGTCTTCCACTGGCTTCTTTTTCTCTGAGTTGTGAACGACCAATTCTTTTCCTTCACTTGGCTTGTTGTTAGAGGCTAGAGGAGCTGATTCTTTGTTAGCAACCTTTACATCAGCTGGTTGCTCCCCCTGACTTTCAACTAAGGTTTCAGCTGACTGATGCTCCCCCTGAGTGGCAGCAGTGTTTACATCATTGGCCTTCTTAGTCTTCTCCTCCTAAGTAGTATCATCAATGATCACTGCTGATTCAAGAAGGCTCTGAATGTTGTTCAGCTGAGTTTGCATACTCTGAACATCCATACCGAAGGTTCTCAAAGATTTGGCCTGAGATTTCAGGTCATCCTTGACTTCTTTCATGCCTGACTTAACTAAAGATATCATTGATTTTCCCATGTCAGATTTGAGTGTTTTGGAGAGTTCCGTTTCAAGCCTGGCAAATCTATCACTCTGAGCAACATGAAAGATATTGAACTGTCTGTTCAGATGCTTAACCACTTTCTTATTCAGCTTAGTTTGTCTCTCTGCCAATCGTTTAGAGACCGCTGGAATATGAGATTGGAGAGATTCTTGGAGGATTGATGGAAGGCAGTCCTTGAGAGTAATTGAAAGAAGTCCAAGCAGCTGTTTTTAGAGAGCAGTGGTAACAAGAGCTGGCAAGGATAACTTGATTTCAGCTGAGACTTGGTGAATGATAGAAGATTCCACGTCTCCAAGCTTTGACTGAAGAGAGCTGACTTCCTCACAGATATGATCCATGTGATCTGGAAGACTCAGGCGTTCAGCGAAAGCATTATCATCTTGGAAGATGTGGTCAGTGTGAGACACATCATTTCCTTGTGTATTGTCAGAGTCAGTATTTTCAAACCCTGGGACATATCTAAGGTCATCTTCAGGCATTGATTCATAGTCAGAGTCTTTTTGAACATCACCTGATTCATCAGAGTCATGCATGATCTGATCTTGTGCTTTAGGGATATGGCTAGTAAAGTCATATTCAGACTCTGTGTCATAGGGACTCTCTGGAGTTTCTCGAATAACTTTGTTTTGTTTCTCAACTTCGTCTAGCAGTTGTTCAACAGTTGGAATCTCCTTAGATTGTTCCTCAGCTACTTCCTCTATACTTACAAACGCAACATCCTTCTCTTCCTTAACATTTTGGTCTAGGACCTGCATAAACTTGTTAGATAAACATTGTGAATTTGTAATGAGGTTGAGGATCGCCATTCGCTGCCCCTAAGAAGACTGGGTGTGATTATCCAGTCCCCTCAAAAGTTTAAAACTTTTGGGACTCTTTTTAGTTGTGAGTTTGTAATATGGGGAAGGATCGCCATTCGCTGCCCCTAAGAAGACTGGGTGTGATTATCCAGTCCCCTCAAAAGTCCTAAGAATTTGGGACTCTTTTTATTGTGAGTTTGTAATATGGGGAAGGATCACCATTCGCTGCCCCTAAGAAGACTAGGTGTGATTATCCAGTCCCCTCAAAAGTCTAAGACTTTGGGACTCTTTTCATTGGTTAAGGGGACCTCTGAGTCTGAGTGAGTACAGTCCATACAGAGGTCAACTTTCATACACAGATGGGTTAATCTAGCAAAGTCTAGAGTTTTCAGAGTCAACTATCAGACGTTTTCAGCCTTTCAGTATCATCCCCTGAGTGCAAACACAGAGTGTACATAAGATATGGTAATGTAAGTGCTGACTCTGACTCTCTAGTGGGTCGAGGATAGCCCTTAACTTCATCACTCTCTCCTAGAGGCCAAGATTTGGGGTTCCTTTGAGATACCTAAAAATTCTTTTAACAGCAACAAGGTGGGATTCTTTGGGGTTAGCTTGGTACCTAGCACAGAGACATGTAGAGAATTAGATATCAGGTCTGCTAGCTGTGAGGTACATCAGTGACCCTATCATGCCTCTGAACAATGTCTCATTAACAGAGACCCCTGACTCATCAGGGCCCAAATTGTTTGGGGGAAGCATAGGGCATTTCACTGATGCAAAGTCAGCTAGATCATACTTTTTGAGTAAATCCTTGACATATTTTTCTTGACAAATAGAGATTCCTTTGAAATCTTGTTTTATTTGAAAACCCAAAAAATAAGTTAATTCACCCATCATACTCATTTCATACTTTTTGGTCATCAGTTTTCCAAATTGTTTACTTAATTTTGAACTGGTTAAGCCAAAATTGATATCATCCACATATATCTGTACAATAATAACATCACTCTTAGTCTTATATGTAAAAAGAGTGTTGTTAATTGTACCTCTGACAAACTTGTGCTAAATAAGGAATTTTGAAAGAGTTTCATACCAGGCTCTAGGGGCTTGTTTTAGCCCATAGAGAGCTTTATCCAACTTACAAACATGGTTGGGAAATTCACTGCTTTCAAATCTAGGAGGTTGTTATACATACACCTCCTCTGAGATTTTCCCACTCAAGAATGCACTCTTTACATCCATCTGGTACACCATAAAACCCATGTAGGCAGCATAAGCAAGAAATATCCTGATAGCTTCCAGTCTTGCAACAGGTGTGTGAGGTTTCTCGATTCACGATCTCGGGAGGTCGGGGATGATGGAAATAAATGAAAGCCATTTTAGAGAGAGAAAGTGATTTATTATTAAATGATTAGTGAAATTACAATTATAAGGTTCACCCCTCTAAGGAAGATTAGAGGGGTTTATATAGCCCTTACACACGCCATCTTTGGCCTAATTACAATTCTAGTCCTTGTGTTTTAGGCAATATAGAGACTAACGTAATTTCCATATAGACACCACATTTTTAATCCTAACAATCTTCCCCCAATGTGGTGGCATATGGAATTACTTACAATGTATCCTACAAGTACAAATATAAGTGCTCCAGCTTGAATCTTTCCATTACTTGTAGACAATACAATGTAATTTGTATAAACTGAGTTAGCTTCCCCCTAGTTCATACTGCATGTCTTCACATAGCTTTCTTCATCTACTTCTTTTTGTCGAAGTTTTTGAATTAGCTTCCCCCCAAACCAACATCCGTAGTGTAAGCAGATTCTGAAACTGTGATGTAGCTTCATAGAAGAAGAAGTAGAAGTAGAAGTAGACGAAGAAGTAGAAGATGAGAATCAGAGGATTAGAAGAAGCAGAAGAAGCCAATCACATCAAACATAACTGCTTCTGTTTTGATGAATATCCGTTCGGGGGAACATGCAAGGAATTAGCAACATCTTCTCACGAATGCACCTACTTCACACACTAACCATCCCGAGGTTGAAAGCATACAATCCATCTCCATAAGATAGAAGCGGACTTGAAGATAAGAAAGAAAGAAATGAAGATGAGATAAATACACATTTATTCCCCCTGATTAATGCAATCTATCGAATACTTCCTTTTCTTCCCCCTGATTGCATTCGATGACCATCGAAAAAATCATAATCTGAGTAAGCCCGAATATTCGATAGAACAACCATGTGTGAAGTAGAATAAATTTGGTTAAGCATGAGAATCAACTGCCGATGAACAACCTCTATTTTCTCTTCTCTGATTGAGTCAATTCCAACCTCGCATTCTGTCGGCTTTCTGTAATGACCACTGATGGAGAAAACTCAATATGACAAACTCGATACTGAAGTAACATCCCCCAAAGTTATGACTTAAGCTTGCACTATCCGGAAGAATCTCTTGAAATATCCTCAACTACGTGAGTCACTGAGCACTACAACGTAACTCCTTAAAGTGATAGCTACTTTGTGAGTAAAAGAGAGAAAGAATCACAAAAGTAACCAGATATTCAAGTCTTCATGACAATCCGTATATGCTCGAACAAGTCATCTTCGTTGCAGAAGTAGAAAGGCCAGAAGATGAAATAAGTACACTTCCCCGTGACATATTACTTCAATCCCGAATAAGTAATAAAGAATCAACCCCGTAGTCATTTGTTGCGATTAAATCTCGAGAATAGCCTTTTAGCATTTTTCGTGAATCTTTATCCGGATCGTTTTAAGCAATAAGTGATGTTTTCGTATTGTTGCGTTTTAGCCATAATAGTCCAGCCCATTTTTAAGCTCGCAGCCTAATCCATTTAACTCAACAACCCAACATCATTATTTACTAACGTCTAGCCCATGTATCTTTTGGTTAAGTCCAACAAGCCCAAAATACATTCAGTTAGGTTATAAGCCCATCGTCACTTTAGATTATATTGTAAACCCTAACTTCTCAGCCACAATATTACACACCTACACACTTCTTGTTTCTGCCTTATCTCTCCAAACGTAATCATCTCATAGATTCTCAGTTCAAACAAGATCCCCCATCTTTAAACAAAAATAATCCTCATCTCTACTACACCATTCCAATCCATCTATCTCATCTATCTCACATAAAAAAATTGATACGCATCCCCCAACTCATCAATAAATCTTGCGTTATCAATTATGTTCAAAAACCCAAACTTACAAAAAAAAACTGATTATACTCGTTTCTTCTTTTGTTCACTTCCAGTAACCCACGAAGATCACAAGTTTTTGTTTTTCCGCATCAAGATCTTGTTAAGGATCTCGGGTAGGTGTTTAGTCTCTTTTTGTATTTGCGTTTGTGAACGAATCAAAAGAAAAGAATATAACAAAAATTGTTATATTTCTTTCTCTTTATTTTTCGAATATTAAACTAGAAAGATTTTGTTCTTCTCATAGACTTGTGATGATATCCTTTCGTGTGGTTGTTCTGTTAAGGACACGATGTCATTTATGTAACACGAATAAAAGGAAAATCTAAGGTCATCTTCTCAATCTTTTTCAGTTATGAGTTTGGTTTTCTTTCGGTTTTGAGTATGGATATGAATATATGATGGAGATGGGTGAGGTTTGATTTGTGGAGGATGAGAGTAGGGTAGTTTGGTTTTGCTATAGTTGAGATGAATTGTTGAGGTTGTTCTTGTCATTTTTGTTCTCAGATCTGTTGTTGTTGTGGCTGATGTTGTAGAGTCTTTTTCATTTTCGATAACAAAACTCGGCAACATTTCCGAATTTGAGTATAACTTCCGAGTTTGACCAGATCTGCTGAGTTTGACCAGATCTGCCGAGTTTGATCAGATGTAACAAACTTTGACCAAATTTAACAAACTTTGACCAGTCAACTGTCGAGTTTGACTACCGAATTTTATATTACATCCGAGTTTGATATTTAACAGTTCCGAAAATGGTATAGATCCGAAATTAGTACTTAATTGTTACCAAAATACGATAAAACCGTAATCTGGCCATCTTGATTGCATAAAACACAACCGAGATGTTAACAAATAAGCACAATAACTAAATTAAGACCAGATCTGATACATATGGAAAATAAAGCTCAAAACATATAAGCATCACATCAAGCCATAAAAAACGTAAAACTGCTGAATATGAACAAATGAGCGTGATCTACTAAAATCTGACAAATAAGTGCTTCAAAGCTGCTGAACCGAATTAGGACAAAAAAGTAAGCTGATAAAGCCAAATAAACTTAATAAGCCTGAATCTGAATAAGCCCGAAAACATCACAAACGCCTGTGCACTCTGATACCCAATTGTGAGGTTTTCTCGATTCACAACTCGGGAGGTCGGGGATGATGTAAATAAATGAAAGCCATTTTAAAGAGAGAAAGTTATTTTATTATTAAATGATTAGTGAAATTACAATTATAAGGTTCACCCCTCTAAGGAAGATTAGAGGGGTTTATATAGCCCTTACACACGCCATCTTTGGCCTAATTACAATTCTAGTCCTTGTGTTTTAGGCAATATAGAGACTAACGTAATTTCCATATAGACACCACATTTTTAATCCTAACAATATACAAATGCAGGCACCCAAGACACATACATGATAGCAAGCCTTTTAGTTTTCAATAATGGGGAAAGTGTTCAAATATACCTAAAATTGGACTTGTATAAATAGTAATTCTTTCATTAACTAACAATAAAGGGGTGTTTGGCATTGCAGTTTGAAATGATTATGTTATATGACAACAAATATTGAATTCAAATTAAATATCGTTAGATGTCCCAAGAAAGAGCAGAAGCACTAAAATTTATTCCAATTGAGAAAGTCAGTATGAGTTGATTCACACTCATCTGCGGATTTTTCTAACAATATGAGAACCTTATCAAAAAGTATGGTGATTTTCAAGGTTAGGCACATATTTCCTTTTCTTGTCCTCCCCCTCTTCAAATATGTGTCCCTTCCACAAGTTAAGAGTAAAAGTAATAGTTTAGTTTAAGTAATCATAATGATATCTCATATCTAAAGATGATGAAAAGGTTTCTTGCGGTTAACCCACACCCATTTGACCCTGCTAGAATTAATTAGATTGGATGATATTATTGTTTATAATTAACCTTCTACTACCAGTAACTGCCTACACACTTTGCATTTACTAAATTCTATAGGTAGAACAGTACTTGGATAACTATAACAGAATCATTAACATTAGGCTCAGCTCACCATCTACTTGAGCATCAAATCCGAATGACCAAATAAGGCAAGTATCATATGGATGAAAGACCTAACTGAAGTTTCTAACGGGAACTGAGAACTTAAAAACTGAAGTTACATCATCTTTACCTTAAAATAGTCATAATGCAAACGCAAACCCGTACATCAATGACTATTACCTTACATCCAGGTTTCTAGAGCTATAATGGTAAAGTATGTTTAACGTATTTAATGGAGGCTATAATGGTAATGTAGGTTTTAACGGTGATAGAATTAAAGGCTATGATGGCAATGCAAGGTTTAATGGTAATAGAGGCTATGATGGTAATGCAGGTTTTCATGGTTATGTAGGCTACAATGGCAACAATTATTACTACAGCATCTAGTGTATTAATAGAGCACTGCCCAGAACCATCTAAAATGTGCAGGGATGTTTCTATTTTTTTCCAAACCATATGCTGCAATATTATGTGATTAAATATATTGGACATGATGTCTTTAGTCCTAGGTTTCTCTATGTAGTTGGCACTTACAATTTATAGAGTGCATTTTATGAGAATGATGTTTAGAGAGTAATGGTTCTAGAGTAAATGTTTGTGATGTTCTATTAAATATACCTTGGATTTTGGATGGCAAATATTCTGTTGACAAGAAGGTAAGTGAGTGCACAAACAATGCTTCAATCTCAAACTTGACTCCACTTTCCAGCAGCAACTGTAGTTCGAACTTAATTAAAAGATGATGTAGGTTATAAAAGTATTATTAGTGTTTGTATTTTAGAAAAAGTAAAATCAACACATAAAGAACTATTTCAACCTCCACTGTGCCACTAATCTCTGCAAATAACAGCGTTTTAAGATTGCATCAGTTTTAGTCCTGTCTGATAGAGATCAGTTTTAATCAATAAAAAAGGAAAAATAAAAAAACTGTAAGAGAAACCTTAAATTATTGCTGCATTTTGACGTAATAGATGAACAGTTTTGAGAGTGTTTGGAATTGGTTATCGAAACAACTAATCACATATTTGCGAGTGAAATAATTAGTTATGGATAAGTAAATTCATCTGCTTATTGAAAATGGCTTATTTTATAAGGCAGTAACAATAAGCAATCCTAACAACCCCTAATGTCGAGGAACATCATGTAAAGCATGCGGAATCACACATCATTTCATAAAAACCTTACCCGTTACATCGCACCGAAGTATACACTAACGGTAAAGTTGGATCATACTTCTAACGGTGCGAAAGTGATAGTGTGATACCCCTGACCCGTACCATGTGAGTCCCTAACTATATGCTTCAAGTGAAAAACAAAGATACTATTGTTCGGGTCAAAACTAATGTTCTGTTAAATCCCCATCCACAAAGATTTCTTATTCAAATCATGATAACTCAAATTATGATACATCAAACTGCATATCGACTTTTTTAGAAGTAACAAACTAATTTTCCTTTAATTACAAACTTTTTAACGTGATTACATATATCACTTGTTCTAACTGAATATGGATAGAAAAAGTTAATAAGAAAAGTGTATGAATATTAAAAATTTTCCTCTTATGTGATGGATCAGCCAAGATTTCTGCAGCAAGGTCAATAAGTACATCTTTCAATCCTATCAAAATCGGTTAATTTTCAACATAAGGATAACTGCACACATATTTGACTTTTTTATCTGATAACAAAATATTTACTTGATATATAATCATAAAGATATTAGATTACGTTGTCTTTATTGTTTTTTAGCATGATAACAAATGATAAATAAATTAGTTAATACCAATTTATACTCATCCCAGACGGAAAATGGTAAAAGAAGGGAAATCCTACTGTAATATCTATAATCCTATATCAGTTGTGAGTATTTGGTTACATCTCCCAACCATGATCCATTTGATGATTATATGATTAATCAGTTTTAACAATATTACACTCAACTTATAAGTTCTGAGTTTAAAACCAACGTATAACCATAAAAATACAACATATTGTCAGGAAGTCGTCGTAAACTATTATTAATACTCCCATGCCTCTGGGATCATTGTAGCTTTTAATCTTCTTTCGATTTGATCCAAGATCCTTGTTTTGTCTTCAGAGGAGACTTATAAACATGAATAGCATGTCCAATAGTATATAATGAACAAAGAATATGTACAGACGCTTGTATACGGCATATAAGTATCTATTTCTATCACAAGTCACCAACTTGTCTAATACGATAGCTTTTTTTTCAAGCTCACGGTTTGTACTCTAAGATTTACCATGTTCTAATTTCCTTATGTATTCTCAGCAGTTTCTACGTTGGTAAAGTAAAAGTTGAAGGTGCAGTTTCGCATTTGCCATTTAATTTATACGTTACAGACCTATTACTCATCATTGCAAGACAGGAAAGTAAGAGTGCTGAGATTCCTCAACTCAACAATCTAGATTTATAACAATGTAAACCATAATTGAGATTAGTTATTATCATGGTGCGTGAAGGAGGTGAAATTGGATTAGTGTTTGCGTTTTGTTAAAATAAATTTAAATTATATGTTTTAGATTAGGAAATGTGTTATGAGGATTTGCAATTGAATTTGGTTTTTTTAGGCAGAATTGTAGAGGTTATAACAATGTAAACCATAATCTAAGCATCAACATATACTAAAATCCAAATTTAATCATTTAAGAGGTTGCTTGGGTTTTCGTATTCCTGCTTATATTCTAATTTACTTAAAGCGAATAAGTAGATTGGAAGTATTTGTATAAAGAAATACGGTTCTATTTATTTTTTGGTAAATTATGCAGTTCTCAAAAGGCAGGTTAGGACTGCTTATTTAAGATGAAATTAAACTCATAGGTTTACCCTGATATCTCCTATACAGGATTTTAATGACCCTTTTTGCCTATTCATGAGTAGTATTTTTTCCACATAAATAAATATTATACAAACCTCTTTTTCTTCTTCCTCCAGAGTAGCAAGTGGAGTGTGCTCGTTCTGCTATAGTACTCGAGAGTCCTAATAAATGGTTTGGTGCACATCTCCCATCTTGTAAAATTTACTCACTGGAACGAAATGAGTATAAAATTATATGAAATAAACGTGATAATGAATAATCACCAAAATAGTGTAGAAATAGAAACAAACCTGGTTGATCATAAGAGGAAGATCACAATAACTATGAATCCACTGAGTAAACATGTGATTCGCTTTGGTTTCATTTATAGGTCGAACCTGCAATAGCCTAACGAATTACAACAATCAAAGTCATACTTAAATCTACTTCACAAATTTCATTTCCACCTCATATTACTATTAACATAAAGAACAATTTTCATTTATTCAATGATTTGAATGCTTAAAACGGAGTTGTGTACTCATTTCACATACAAATAATCAAATCAAAAATTTATTCTGATATACTCCTAAAATAATCATGTTTATTCTGAAAATGCAAACATCATATCATCAATTCCTATAAGCAATCTTTTTTCCAGCGGAATTATCACTCAAAAAGTGTTTGCAAAAACGTGACCACAAACCATGTTATCTATCTGGTTGATCGCAAAAAAAATCATACTAAGAATTACAAATTCCACAACATAAATAGTCTACATTCAATAGTAACAACAAACAACCCCATTCAAACAAAACTTGGTTAAACATACATCTTAAGAAGGTCATAATAAGAAATGTATGCATAACCTTATTTTTATAATTAAAAGAAAAGTCTTAAGTTATACTATATTACTACATTAGTTTGTTTGTCCAATCCCAAAATTAACTTTCACATGAACCATAACTCATTAAATAAGAACAATATTACCGACCTTCAACTTGAATGTAGCTTTATCCGATTATCACACACGCATATATCCAGGTCATGAGACGCACAACCTGAAAGTCAATAACCTCAACGTCAATATCAGTTTATATCGAGGGATAAAGTTACCAAGCCGAAAAATAATCTTACCATCATAAGAGAATGAAAACAATGATATCACGTTAAAAAATAAATAATTTACAAACCTGTTTTGATCATCTATTGAGATGTAACATCATCTACTAAGATGTAACACCGTGTTTCGATCATCTTCAAGATTATCTACTAGAAGCAAAAATTCATAAAAGAATGAGAAAATTTATTCTTGTGTGTGAGATTGACATCATGTGCTATGTGATCTATAAGGTTTTATTGGAATAATATTTGCTTGGTCAAAGTTTCCAGTTTCAAATTGCCTGATTTAATATTATGTTTTCAAATTTGAAATGATCTTGATTTTGTGTCATTGAATTGAGAAGAAATGCTAATTTTAGGGGCGTTACTTTTGGAACTGTCGTTTCATTTAAATATTTAAAATGCAAAAAAAATACAGAATTATTTCCATCCATTTGTTATGTATTTGTTTTTTAGAAACTCAACACAAATACCATTGTGGTCTAATGGTAAGTTATATTGTTGTGGGTGCCAAGACCCAAGTTCGAATCCCACAAATGGTTTATTTTTTCAGATTTCTGTTACACGACTGAATTTGGAATAATAAATGCTTAGGTGGATTTGATTGATCTAGGTGGCTTGTTAAATGCATAGGTGGCATTAGTAGTTGCATAGGTGGCTTGGTAAATGCTTAGGTGGCATAAATAGTTGCATAGGTGGAAATTATGAATGTCTATGTGGCATAATTAGTTGCATAGGTGGAGTTTCTTGAATGATGATATGGCGTTTATGTTGCATAGGTGGCATTCATATATCCACTTATATATAATGTAAGATTAGTGACTTTTGAAAACGTGTCGAATTATATTGTTACAATTATTTTTCTTATGTTTCTTATATAATACTTGTAAAGTATTATATATTGCGACTTATTCTTTTGGTTGTTTGTCTTTATTATATAATTCACCATATGAATTGTATAATTGTTTCCTTTTTCATATGTGATATATACGGAATATGTTACATACTTTGCGTTTGCTTTTCGAGTTATTTTATTTAACCAACCACCAAACTCTTACAACTTATAATCCAAATCCTTTATCAACGTGTCGCGTTGATGTACTCATCCATCGGAAAACCCTAATTCGTCATCCCAAAGTAGTGGGATATAACCGTTAAGTTAAGCTGCAACTTCTAGGTCGAGCCGATTCGTCTTTCGTTTGAGTTGTGCATATTATTTGCATATCTGCCAATTGTTCTGCAACGTCGAGGTGAGTTCATAGCCCCGCGTTTTACTTGTTTTACATATACTTTACTACTTTTGGGGTGAGAAACATGCTCGTTTACAAACTCGTTTACGTTACTGAATTTCAAACTCGTTTATATGTTGAT
This sequence comes from Tanacetum coccineum, assembly GCA_026074375.1. Classification (NCBI taxonomy): domain Eukaryota; kingdom Viridiplantae; phylum Streptophyta; class Magnoliopsida; order Asterales; family Asteraceae; genus Tanacetum; species Tanacetum coccineum. Next base: position 16,226 of record BQNB010069933.1, read on the forward strand.
TACAAACTCGTTACATGATTGACATCACACTCGTTTTTACTTATGGATTTAAGTACTTTAAGCTTTTACGAAAAAGTTGGTTACTTTTACATTGGACACAAGTATTTTCTGTTATCGTTTCCTGTTTATGTGTTGCCTAAGTTTTGCTACAAACTACTATTTCCCGAACTATCATGAACCGTTAGTCACCTATGGCCAATTGGATTGGTTAAGTGAGCGCTAGTGCGTAAATAGATCTATTGGGACTAATTACCCCTATCTGGTTTGGTTCTAAATTAGCTGCGAACAAACAGATATATGTCATGCCGATTATGCGTTGTGGTTTTGGGACACCAGTTAAGGGCAGGAATATTATGTGGCATGATATGATATGCTCGGTTGTTATTAGCATCGGTGTCATAAGCTTAGCGCAACAATAAATACTTGCATGTGAAGTTGTATTTGTTATAACGATCACATGTGCTTTGTATGTGAAATCGTAAACTGCTAAGATTGTCACATACGCTTTGAAATCTTGTGGTCCACACTACTTTGTTTGAACATTTCCAATTACTAAACACTTTTCGTAATACTTTGAGCGAAGCTGTATTCACTAAATGTTTTTTATCCTCGTAAATGTTTTACTTAAACCTATGAATTCACTCAACTTTATGTTGACCGTTTTTAGCATGTTTTTCTCAGGTAAATAGCTTTGGACTTCTTAACGTGCTATGTGGAGTCTACGTGCAATATGATACCCTATTTCAAGACTTGTCAAATTATCATACTCGTTGTCTTTTGAAAAACATAAATTTCGCTTCCGCTATCTTTTAAAACTAAATTATGCTTCCGCTGTATTTTACTTATGCTTCCCCAAATGTTTAATTTCTTTTAAATCTTGTAAAACTTATCTACTTTTAAATAACGCAACGAGTTATGATTTTCAAAACGTCCATTAGTGGTCGTTCTCTCATGCCTTGTGTTCGAAATATGATGACGTCACGCCCTCGGACACGTATTCCGTCCAGGCCCCGACTGGGGGTGTGACATGAACCATGTATGTAAACCATATTTTGACAAGTTTGTCATCGTCTTCATTGACAACATCCTGATGTGTTCGAAGACCAAATAGGAGCATGAAGTTCATCTGAAGTTGATATTGGAGTTGCTTGAAAAAGAGAAACTGTTCGGAAAATTCTCGAAATGTGAATTTTGGCCACGAGAAGTTCATTTTCTCGAACATGTAGTGAACAATGAAGGTATTCATGTGAATCCCAACAAAATCAAAATAGTAAAGAACTAGAAGCCCTGAAAACCCCAACCGAGATCCGTTCGTTCTTAGGATTGGCAGGATATTATAGGCGATTTATCGCAAATTTCTTGAAGATTGCAAAACCTCTCACCCTGTTGACTCAGAAAAACAAGAAGTTCGAGTGGGGTGATGAGCAGGAGATCGCTTTTCAGACACTGAAGGACATGTTGTGTGATGCTCCGATTCTGGCACTTCCTAAGGGCACAGACGATTTTGTAGTTTACTGTGACACCTCGAACCAAGGTTTTGGTTGCGTTTTGATGCAGAGAAACAAAGTGATAGCATACGCATCCAGACAGCTCAAAACCCATGAGAAGGACTACACCACTCATGATTTAGAGTTGGGCGCAGTAGTATTTGTTCTCAAAACCTGGAGACACTACTTGTATGGAACAAAGAGTGTTGTCTACGCCGATCATAAGAGTCTTCCGCACATTTGTGATAAAAAAGAATTAAATATGCGTCAATGATGATGGATATAACTTTTTCAGCGGTTATGACTGCGAGATTCACTACTATCTAGGTAAAGCGAACTTAGTAGCTGATGCATTAAGCAGGAAAGAACGGTTGAAAACCGAGACGAGTTTGAGCTATAAGCATGACAATTCACTTTAGCATTAAGGCTAGGATACTGAAAGCTCAAAGATAAGCTTCCAAGGGCGCCAACGCTTCAGCAGAAATGTTGAAAGGATTAGACAAACAGCTTGAGAGAAAAGAAGATGGCGGATTATATCTGCTGAACGAATTTGGGTGCCAGCTTATGGCAATTTGAGAACTTTAATAATGAATGAAGCCCATGCTACAAGGTATTCTGTACATCCTGGAGTAGACAAGATGTACTATGATCTTCAAGGCTCATATTGGTGGCCCAGAATGAAGAAGGACATTGCCATGTATGTTAGCAAGTGCTTGACTTACTCTAAAGTCAAAGCAAAACACCAAAAACCCTCGGGATTGCTTCAACAGCCATAGATTCCTGAGTGGAAGTGGGAGAAGATCACTATGAATTTTATAACCAAGCTACCGAGAACTAGTAGCGAACATGACGCGATTTGGGTCATCGTCGATCGATTGACCAAATCTGCGCATTTCCTAGCTATCGATGAAGACTACAAATGGAAAGATTTGCAAGATTGTACATCAACGAGATCGTATCAAGGCACGATGTACCTGTGTCAATCATATCTGTTCGTGACAGTCGATTCACATCACGATTTTGGCAATCGCTAAAGAAAGCATTAGGAACGCAACTAGATTTGAGTACTACTTACCATCCATAGACCGATGGCCAGAGTGAGTGTACCATTCAAACCTTGGAAGATATGCTTAGAGCATGTGCAATTAACTTTGGAGAAAACTGGGATACTCATCTACCATTAGTAGAATTTTCATACAACAATAGCTACCAATCGAGCGTGAAATGTGCTCCTTTTGAAGCATTGTATGGAAGGAGGTATCAAACTCCTATAGCTTGGGCAGAAGTAGGAGAAAGCAAGCTATTTAAACCGGAGATTGTCCAGGAGACTACTGATAAGATTGTGCAAATCAAAGAAAGATTAAAAGCCGTACGAGATCGCCAGAAGAGCAATGCCGACAATCGCTGAAAGCCATTAGAGTTCAGTGTCGGTGATAAAGTACTACTCAAGGTGTCGCCTAGGAAAAGCGTGGTACCTTTAGGTAAGAGAAGCAAGCTTTCACCGAGATACGTAGGACCATTCGAGATTGTCAAGCGAGTCGGTCCAGTAGCTTATCGGCTGCGCTTACCACAAGAACTTGTGGAAGTTCATGACACGTTCCACGTGTCAAACTTGAAAAATGTTTGGCTAATGAAAACTTGCACGTACTGCTAGAGGAAATCAAGATAGACGACAAACTACGTTTTGTTGAAGAACCTATTGAAATTATAGACCGTGAGGTCAAGAAGCTCAAACGAAGTTGGATTCCTATTGTAAAAGTTCGTTGGAACTCTCGACGAGGACCATAATTTACCTGGGAACGAGAAGACGACATGAAGTGCAAATATCCGCAACTGTTCACAAGCGCTATGGCTTAGGACGAGCAACTGAAATTTCAGGACGAAATTCCCTTTAACGGGAGAAAACTGTGACATTCGTCAATTTTGAGGTTAGTAACCAAAAGCAAACATATGATAATTGACTCTTCTAATGATTTAATGATTCACTTTTATGTCTTCATACTATTTTTAGCATTTAACGCTTGTTTTACTAGGAACCCTAGCTATACGAATGCACCTTTGACCTAACGATCCTAGTTAACGGTCTTAACGGCCAACGATATGCTCAAGTAACATTATATTAATGTCAATAATCATAAATAAACATAATTCATTCACTTTTACGAACTTAGGTCAATTCACTTTTCATAACTTGCAAGTTTCTCGGTAAACACGATATTCCGTAAATTTTTACGTTTTTGCACTTACGCTTCTTATAACGGACTTAAAGCACTCCAATATACCCTAAGGGTATATAACACATTTTACATTTAACCTAGGTTATACTACAAATTATACAAATAACTATTTGTTTTTACATAAAAACTTATACATTTAACTAACAAAATACTACCTACAATAAATAAATGCTTACAAAAGTATATTTATCATCAAAACCCATCATTTTTGTGCTTCTTGGAGCCCCAAAACCGTGAACCTTGTCCCCCTCACCAACCCTAAATGCCAATCAAATGAAATAACATTTTTACTCAATATTAAAACACTCCTACACTCAACCACCCTTCCCATTTATTTAACTTTCACTCTTTTCTTTTCACATACACTCCTCTCTCTCTTTCTCTCTCAAAAACACAGATCACCTCCCCTCCTTACTCCCAAAAATTGTCCACCACACTACCACCATCAACCATCACTCAAAAATCTTGTTTAACACAAGAATAACACTCCAAAAGGCTTGTTTAATCATCCTTAACAAGCTCCGTGATTCGGTTTTTTATCAAAGGTACCATCTTGAGGGTCAAGAGTATCTCAGCCTCATCTTCATATTGTCATTCACTTGGTTTTCTCATAGGTAAGGTAAGGGTACAAGACGACTTGTGCCTATATTGTACCCAAAAAGTGCCATTTATGGCTTAAAACACATGTTTGTTCATCTTCTTTTGTTCTAATCCACAAGATAATAAATCTACTGATAATATAGTGTTATGACACTCTTTTAATAACGGTAATATACTTATAAAAGTAGTATAAGTGTTTTGATGATTCGAATAATAAAACTAGTGATGATATGGGGCGTAAAACCATGATTTAGAGCTAGATCGGGCGTAAACTTGTACATGCAAGCGGCTTAAAAATATGTCTAAGGTACCTACTGATTTTTCTTTATAAAAAAGGATGTTTTTCTTCTTTATAAAATGAGTTCAAGAGTTGTTTTGCTCGTTTTTGCATTTTGGGTTAGTGGTTTGACGTGATTAAGTCAAAGCTATTTTTTAAACAGCCCCTATTTTATTTTTAGGTCATATTGATTGAAGCATAAGTTGATGATAAATAAATATTTTGACATGATTCAAGAGCCTTGAATCGAGTGCTTTGAGTCTAGTTTCCAGAAATATAAGCATTTTAAAAATATGAGGTCGTTTGGTTTGTCAAATTTGCAAAATAGTGAAAGGTGTCAAAACTGCCCAAAAATCTCTTTTTAACCCTTGTACTAAAATGATCATAAATCATAAACCATGATGAATTTATCATTGAAACTGATATGGGAGACACGTGTATGGGTTATTTAGAGTCTCCCTTTGGCCTAACTCATACAACCTTGATTTAGACCCTTTGATCATTAATATACTTTGGTATGTCTAGATTTGGCCATTTTTGGAGTCGGGTATAAATGGTCGAGTGTAAATCCTTAATAAATTTTGGTAAAATTCATGGACACACCTAAAGCATGGAATTTTGACCTGGAGAATTAGCTTGACCAGAATCTTTGGTTAACTAGGTCAAATAAATACTTAAAGTGCCAGGAAATTTGGGTCAAATTGTTGTAATTGCGTTTTGTGATAAAAGTGACTTTGGAAACAAATGTGAACACAAGGCATAACAAATGAACCTTAATATTGTCTGAGGCTTTATCGTATAGGATCGATTTGGTATGATTTACTTACCTTTGGTTTTTTTTATACAGAGTAGAATGTTGCGTATTTCGTTTGGGTTGCTACTTAGTGTGGTTGCCGTGTTGGCCTTTTTGATTTCCCACAAAAACAACCCCTAACTTTTAAGGTGAGTTTCTCACATTCCCTTTTTACATGTTTTAAATGTTTTGGGGTGAAAAGCATGATGTGTCATTTGTTATGCAATTACTTTTAAGTAATTAATCTTTGAGCATATTTGAACTTGAACTTGTTTTTGAATGAACTTAAACGTGTTGAACTTTGAACTTGAACGTGTTAGAACTTTGAACTTGATTTGAACTTGTTGAAATTTGAAAACGTGTTGAACTTGAAACCTTGAACTTAATATGTATGTTGTTGTATGCTTGGAACCCGCCACTACTTTTAACTCACTTTCCCCCTCAACGGGATTAAGACGTTAGTACTTATGGATAGCGCTATTAGGAGATTAACCCCTCTTCACTCCCTGCACAAGGGTGCATAGTACTAAGTGTTTGTGCCACACTATACAACTAGAACTTGATTGGATGTTGGAACGGTTAGACTGAATATGTTTAAGTAGTGCCTCGCATAATCACTATAGCATACATATACATTGATTTGTTTTGGACTTTCAACTTATTTGGAAATTGATTTTGGTTTGGACAACTGTTTTTGATAACTTGCCATTGAGTTGGCAAACTTTTATCGGACATCTACTCTTTTCTAAAACTATATTTTGTGTATATAGCCTTGTGAGCTCACCAACTATTTCGATAGTTGACCGTTTTTATCATGCTTTTTAGGTGACATTCTTAAAGTGGAAATTTAGTGTACTTGCTCTTGGACTTGTTCAAGATGTCTATTTTCTTCCAAGTTATTGTCTTTTGGGTGATCCACGTTCGAAAGAAAAATAACTTATGTTAACTTTTGTACTCTTTTTAAACTTGTATTTGGTATTGTTGTAATTCGGATAATTTTCTTTTATCTAAATCATGTATGATGTTTTATCTATCATCTTGTGTGATGTTTATTAATATGTTACACCTCGCGGTTCCGCCTTGGTGCGGTGTGACATTAAGGAAGGCTATGTACCTCAATGAAGTGTTTGGAAGCATCCTCCTGGTGATTGATGAAGCTTTTAATGAAGAAACTTGATGATTTTGAAGATAAATATCAAGTTTAGGAGAGGATTGTTGGGATTAAAATCCTTCTTGAAGTTACTGCTGCTAAGGTATTAGTTACTACTTGTAAGCATAAATTAGTGTTGTTAGTAATCTTAATGAAAAATATGCTAAGTAGTTAGTACTGCTAGTTACTACTGCTAGTATAAGTTACTACTGCTAGTGTATATTACTACTGCTAGTTACTACTGCTAGTAATGTTAGTACTGCTAGAGTAATGTTAGTACTGCTAGAGTAAAAAGTTAGTACTGCTCGGGTAACTTAGTACTGCTGGTGAAGATTGAAGAAAACTTTCTAAGTAGTTAATGCTGCTTGTACATAGTTAATGCTGCTGGTATAAAAGTTACTACTGCTAGTGTTCAGAGTTAATGTTGCTGGTACAAAGTTACAACTGCTGAAAGATTACAACTGCTGAAAGGATAAAGACTGCTCAGAGAAAAGATAAAGATTGCTTATGTGATATGTATGAGATATTTTTGTAAAAGATACGTATAAGTTATTTGTTTAGAAGATCATGATAACTTAGGAAAATATTGTAATCCCATTAGGACTCCTTGGTGTATAAAAGGAGGTCCTAGGGTATAGAATTCTATGTATCAAAGTATCAAATCGAGTCATTCAAAGAATTGTCATAGCTTCAAGGTTTTGTAACCCTAATACTAGTTAGAGTATTCGTATTAATATATTAAAGCTTTTGTTTGTTAATCTGTGTGTTCATTAGAATTACTGTTTCATTGAAGAATTCTTCTTATATTAAAGATTAGATTCCGCATAATCTTTAGTATTATCAATCAAAGTTTCTATCTATAGTTGTGTAGGATTTATCTTGCATAACTAAACCTTACACAAGCTAATGAATGCAAGATCCATTGAGGTAGGATCAACAAGATGTCTTCTGGATATGGCGTATTGGTCTTCAGTTCTTTGTGGTTTCTTGTGAAGTGTAGGCATGGATACGCCATACCTTCCTTGATGGATACGGCGTATTGGATGTCAGAATCAGTTTTCTTCATATTTCTTCATTTAAGCTCCAGAATGCGTGCCTTTTAGTTAACTTTCACCAAGTAATCCATAATTACTGCAATTCTCAAATACAAACGATTAAATAACAATTCTTTGCAATAAGTATACAAAATGGGTTAATTACATGGGATAAATGATGCTATAAAAGTAACGTTATTTGATGTCATCAAATATCCCCCACTTGAATCCTACTTGTCCTCAAGTAGCCTTTAGAAGTTTATAGAAATGTATCCCTAAGGAATTTCCGTTAAGCATTTATTTGATCTATTACAAGTACACAACCAAACACCTCACGAAATAGGTAGATGAAAACACTCAAATCACTCAACATCTATGTGGTAACATGTAACTAATTCGCTCAATTGCTCGGTCGTGACGAGTATTCTATCATAGGCTTGGCAAGGATACACATCTCCACCATTAGAGCTAAGGAGTAACAAGTTTATAAAGGTAAAATAGGTTTTATGATAAGGCTTAGGGTTGATCATTCTACAATCTTTCACCAAAAGTACCACACCAACAAGGCAGCTAGAGCACACATACATGGCCGTAATGACGGAATAGACATGTGTGTTCGATCACATCTTCATTCGAGTTTAACCAAGGGTTAGGATAAAGAATGATATAGGGTAGGGATCTTCTAACTTTCACCAATAGTAATAAACCAACAAGGCAGATAAGACATACATACATGGCCGTAATGACGGAATAGACATGCATGCTCGATCACATCCTCATTCGCGTAAATCCCATGGTTAATGATTAGGAAAGGGAATTAAATGGTTGTTAAATAAAAATTACAAAACAAATAGATTAAGTCTAAGATACAAGTTGCTAGATACTTTTTCCCGACCGTTACCATGATAAAGATACAACTATTTACAAACGTCTCGATCATAGATCAAAAACAACAACCTAAGTTGGCGTTCCCGTAACGGTCAACTTCCCAATCATCCCATACTTTATAAGACAAGTGGCGATATCTACCACTTTATACAAATATTATCAAAAGATTTCTTTGGTATAAAATTTTAAAATTTCTCAAATCGTAATTTATCGAGTTACACTTAAGGTGATTTCTAGTCTTGCTTTTATCATCATGTGGTCTCAAATTACTTAACATATGATTTTTATGAAAGTTAACTATGGCTGAATTTGTACCTCCAGTACTTGTGACCTTCACCAAGACACTTTATAAAGTTGACTCGTAAAACAACTTCTCTTTCGATGGATGGTGGCGCAAGAACGTGGTTGTGAGACGAGCTTCCAACTGTTGTTAAACTTTACTTCTTCACTATATGAATTGCAACGTTGTAGCACTTATGAATGTCTCTCATTTTGGTTTTTGTTATCTTTTGAGATTATGTAGAGAACATGGACGTGTATATTAGAGTTTTGGTGGGTAACAGTAGTTGACAAGGACGAGATGAGGTGAAAGAATTGATATTTACTTAGTATTCCTTATCAACTCATATTCTTTATAGTTCAATGAGATGTTTGACTCACATTTGATATGCTAAATGTGTGAGTTGATGACACGAGTAATTAGTATCGTGTCATGTCGACACCTGACATTACTCATGGCAAAAAAAAATTATTTAATTATTTAATTTTTTTACTTTTTTAAAACTCTTTTAGAGTGTTAGGAGTTGTATTATGTTGAGTTTAGTGGGTAAATTACGTCTTAAATCTAAACTGTAAACGCATAAACGCGTAGGTGCAAATACCGAGTTATACCCAAAAGATGTACACGCGTAAAATGGACTAAGTTTTTTTAAGTGTGGTGACGCTAACTATTTTAAAATAGCTTGAGCATATCATTTATAATGAGTTGACACTTAAATACAAATCATAGCTCGATGGTATGCTCATAACGCGAATGTGCCTAAAGCAAAGTGAACCTAAAGCGAAAACATGATCCGACTAGCATAAACTAGCTTAATAAGCATATATTTAATCAGAGATGTTTTAAAATACTATCGATCACTAACCCGAGTTAGACGGTTCTCCCAGTATCTCCCTGTTGAAATGAATTTCGTCTCGAAATTCAAGTCGGTTTCTCTAAAGGCGAAGCATTTGCAAATAGATGTGGATACTTGCGTTTGATTTTGTCTTCGTGCTCCCATGTAAATTCAGGGCCTCGACGTGAATTCCATCAGACCTTTACAATAGGGATTCGAATCTGCTTCAATCTTTTGACTTCGCGATCCATGATTTCTAATGGCTCTTCAAAAAAGCATAAATTGTCATCTATCTTGAGTTCGTCTAGGGGAACATGAAAATCTCTATCTGCCAGACATTTCTTTAGATTTCACACGTGAAACGTATCATGAATTCCGCTTAATTCTTGCGGTAATCTAAGTCGGTAGGCTATATGACCAATTCGTTCAACAATCTCGAATGGGCCCACATATCTCGTCGCTAACTTTCCCCTTTTTCCAAAACGTACTACGCCTTTCCAGGGTGATACCTTGAGTAAAACTTGATCGCCGATGCTAAATTCTAAGGGCTTACGTCGATTATTGGCATAGCTCTTTTGGCGATCTCTTGCTGTCTTGAGCCTCTCCTTGATTTGAAATATCTTGTCGGTGGTCTCTTGCACGATTTCCGGCCCAATCAATTAACTTTCTCCCACTTCAGCCTAAATAATAGGTGATCGACATTTCCGCCTATATAGTGCTTTAAACGGGGTACATTTAATGCTTGTGTGGTAACTATTGTTGTAAGATAACTCAACTAAAGGAAGATGGGTATCCTAGTTTCCTCCAAAGTCGAAGGCACATGCTCTGAGCATGTCTTCCAATGTCTGGATAGTACGTTCACTCTAACTGTCGGTTTGAGGGTGATAAGTGGTACTCTTGTCCAAACGTGTTCCCAATTCCTTCTGTAACGTCTGCCAAAATCATGACGTAAATTGACTATCACGATCGAAGATAATGGACACAGGCACTCCGTGCCTTGCTACTATCTCGTTGATGTATATTCTTGCTAGCTTCTCCATCTTGTAGTCCTCACGAATCGCTAGGAAGTGCGCAGACGTAGTCATTCTAACGACAATGACCCAAATTTTGTCGTGTCCACTACTGGTTCTAGGAAATTTTGTAATGAAGTCCATAGTTATTTTCTCCCATTTCCATTTGGGAATCTCCGGTTGCTGTAACAAACCTGAGGGTTTTTGATGTTCAGCTTTAACCTTCGAGCTAGTTAGACACTTGCTCACATACATGGCTATGTCCTTCTTCATTCCTGGCCACCAGTACATATATCTAAGGTCGTAATACATCTTATCTACTCCAGGATGAACAGAGTACGTCATTGTATGAGCTTCGTCCATGATCAGGGTTCTTACATTGCATGTCGATGGAACCCATATTCGACCAACAAAGTATAATCCGCCGTTACCCTTTCTCTCCATTGATTTATCTAACCTGCAGGGGGGGCCTCTCGCTGTGCATTTAAGTTCTTTGGACGCTTCATTCTGAGCATCTAGTATCTTTCCCTTGATACTCGAATGAATTGTCATGCTCATAGCCCACACTCACCTTGGATTAACCCTTTCCTTCTTACTTAACGCGTCATCTACAACGTTTGCCTTTCCCGGGTGATAAAGAATCTCGTTGTCGTAATCATTAAAAAGCTCAATCCATCTTCTCTGATGCATATTCAACTCTTTTTGGTCAAAAATATGTTGTAGACTTCTGTGATCAGTGTAAATAATACTCTTCGTCCCATACAAATAGCGTCTCCAGATTTTTAGAACGAATAGTACAGCACCTAACTCTAAATCGTATGTGGTATAATTCTTCTCATGAATCTTTAGCTGTTAGGATGCGTATGCGATCACCTTACCCCTTTGCATCAGTACGCATCCAAAGCCTTGGTTAGACGTGTAACAATAGACCATGAAGTCGTCTGGTCCATCAGGGAGTGTTAAAATTGGGGCATTATACAATTTATCTTTCAACGTCTGAAAAGCTTCTTCTTGTTCTTCTCCCCAATCGAACTTCTTGTTCTTTTGAGTTAGTGAGGTGAGAGGTTTGGCAATTGTAGAGAAGTTCGCGATGAATCGCTGGTAATAACCTGCTAATCCTAAGAATGAGCGAATTTCTGTTGGTGATCTAGGGGCTTTCTAATTCTTTACCGCTTCAATCTTACTAGGGTCTACATGAATGCCATTACTGTTAATCACATGCCAGAGAAATTGTACTTCTTGCAACCAAAATTCACACTTTGAAATTTTGGCAAATAATTTCTCTTTCTTGAGAAATTCTAAGACTAACTTCAGATGAACTTCATGTTATTCCTTGGACTTTGAATAGATCAATATGTAATCGATGAACACAATAACAAATTTATCTAGATATGGCTTACATACGCGGTTCATCAGATCCATGAAGACTGCAGGCGCATTGGTCAAACCGAAAGGCATAACCGTAAACTCAAAATGCCCATATTGAGTCCTAAACACGGTCTTTGGGATGTCGTCTTCATGTACTCTTAACTGATGGTAACCGGAATGAAGATATATTTTAGAGAACAAATCATTAATTCTTGGAAGAGGATACCGATTCTTAACGGTCAGTTTGTTCAACTCGCGGTAGTCTATGCACATTCGAAACGAACCATCCTTCTTCTTGACGAATAAAATGGGTGCTCCCTATGTTGAACAACTAGGCCGAATGAAACCCTTATCTTGCAGCTCTTGGAGTTGATTAGACAACTCTTGCATTTCAGTAGGTGCCAAACAGTACAGTGATTTCGCAACCGGTGTTGCTCCAAGAATTAAGTCTATGCGAAATTCAACTTGTCGAAGAGGGGGCAATCCTGATAGGTTTTTAGGAAATATTTTAGGGAAGTCTCGTACAATAGGGATATCTTCGAGTTTCCGCTCGCCTGTTTTAATATTCGTAAGGTGCTTCAACTTTCCTTCGGGTCGCTCTCCATGAACCTTAAGTACTTCATCGTTTGGTAAAGGAATTTGGACTATCTTCTCATTACATACTATTTCGGCCTTAAACTTTGAACCAGTTCATTCCCACAATCACGTCGAAACTTCCATGACCGAAAGCTATTAAATCGATAGAAAAAGGATGACCTTCTAACAATAAATTGCACTTATGAACGATCTTATTGGTTTCTACTATTTGACCATTTTCTACTTCAATCTCATAACTATGGTTCAAAATACTAGGCTTCACATCTATTAAGGGCATAAACTTTGTAGAAAAGAAACTATAATCGGCACCAGAATCAAATAATATGGTAGCTATAACACCCCCATTTTTACACATATAGCAGCGAAAGCTAATCTGGGGTATTATTTCATAGTACAACAGTCATAATCATAGAAAATGAATCGTAAAGAGAAGTTTTTACAAAAAGTGAGGTCCCAATATCTACATGAAAACATAAAGTTTAAATGATAACAGTTTAGCCATATTCAAGTCCGTGCCACTCCGTGCCTTAAGTTGCTCAATTACCTGAGATAAACATGCTAAAAAGTCAACACAAAGGTTGAGTGAAATTCATAGGTTTAAGTAAAGTAGTTTGAATACAAGTTCAATAGTGGGTTACGTTATTATACACACATAGTTTGTAATAATTGCATGCATGTACAATTATCATGGAAAACAATATTATTGCCCTAAGCTTATGACACCAAAGCCTTAGGTTAATCAATAACCATAAATAATTGCCCTAACGGGTATCTTTGCCAAAACACCCATAAAGTTATTCAAATGTGTGCTATTGGTTACCGATAGTATAGGTACACCAACGGGAAGTCCAGTTCCAAATAGATCTATTCATAGCATTCGCGCTTACCCCGACGAGTAATTGACGGTTCATGATAGTGGGGACTTAATGGCAAAAGTAGGGAGTTAGGCAATAATGAATCAGGATAGCATACAGAAAAATACTTGCATTCATGGTTTATAGCATGTATCCCCCTCGCGGGTTTATAAAAACATTTAAAAGATTTAATGCGAGGCTATGAACTCACCTTAACAGTACAAAGAAATCTGATTGATGGCAAAAGTATATAAAATGAAAGTAACGGCTTCGTCACACAACCTGGTATATTGTCAAGTCTTAGGTTTGAATGGAATATGTTTTATGTCATATGAAATATTACTTGATTGATTTATTATTAGAAATATTGTATCCTGTTGGGTCTTCATAATTCAGATGTAATGTAGTAAACGTTTGAGGATTCCAGGGTCTCTTTAAATCGTAAAACCAGTTAAATCTTCAGAATGTATACCCTATTGAAACCCCTTACATGAAGCTACATTGTAATGTGTTAAATTATAGTTTTAAGTTTCTTCAAAAGCTAGATTAATTTATATATATTTTTCATAATTTCTTTAATATTTTATAGTTTGCAAATATGGCATATATACCCCTGGTTTTAAAAAAAACTTTTTTTTTTACAAGTTTAGACTTTATATTATAAAAGATATATAATTTAACCTTAACTTTGAAAATAGGCAAATATTAGGGCCTTATAGTTATATAACTTTTAGTAAATGACATTTTCAACCCCTTTAGTTATAAATTTTAGGATAACGTTACGGTATATACCAAATCTTGCATTTGAATAATAATTTTGCTAAACATGTCTTAAAAGCCTGCAAGGTTATTTTAAGATTAACAAACTATATGTTCTGGTTTATAGCTTATTTGAATATGCTAAAATATGAAAGTTTGAAGTAAAACAATATGTTAGAAAAAGGATCCGTTAGCTAGAAAATCAAAACGGGTCGTTTTTAGGGTTTTTATCAAAAACACATGGGTTTGAGGATTCAAAGCTTCAAACAAGAGTTCATATATGATATTAAGAGTATTATGAACATTATTGTATAGAATATAAGCTTATGGAACAAGATCTTAGGCTTACTTGAGCTAAAATGGGTCGAAATGGGGTTTTCGGGTTCGTACGCCTAGTAACGACTTCAAGGCTTCGTTTTTCTTGATTCTTGGCTTCTATTCTGAGCTTAGGGACTTCTCTTGATCTTTTAGTTCTGATATAGAAGAGTTAGAATTCCATTTGATGGTATGAGATGAGATGTGTGGGATGAAATGAAAGGTGTATGGAATTCGGCTATATATAGGCTCAAAACACTTGGTGCTTAAGTTTTCTTGGCTTCTAAGGGTTTGATAAGTGTCCTAGCTAGCTGAGGTGACTAAGGAGGGCTAGTATGGTGAGTCTTATAAGCTAGAAACTATCCATGAAGTGTTGGAAGGTGTTTTGGAGGCCACGGCTAAAAAAGAGAAAGGAGGTGACAAGGAGGTGATCAAGGTGCTTGTAAGTTACTTGGTTGCTTGCTTGGTGATGTCATAGAGGTGCTAGGGTGCTTGCTTGAGGTGCTTGGTTGCTAGCTTGGGTGTAAAATGGGTCAAAATGGAAAGAAAATGGTGCCGGGTTAGTTTTTCTTTCGGGTTAGGGTTTTGGACTTTTAGATTGAGTTAGGGTTAGGGTTTAGGATAGATTAAGGTTTAGGATTAGTGTTAGGATTGAGATTAGGGCTTAGGATTAAGGTTTAGGGCTTAGTTTTAGGTTTAGGGTTTAGTTTTTAGTTGAAAGTGAAATTAGGGTTTAGGGTTTTGTTTTTAGGGTTTAGGGTTTTAGATTAGGGTTTAGGATGAATTAGGGTTTAGGTTTAAGGTTTAAAAGTCATGCATTAAGTGCTTGTACCTTGTGTTAAAGTGGTGTAAAGTTTAAACATGGTTTAGGAGCTTAAATGACCTAATTAGGTTTTTAGGCATTATTGACTTGTACATTGAGCTTAAATGAGTTGTACATTGACTTGGAGGGAAAATATGATTCAAATATGGTGCATTGTACACTTGTACATATGTTTGAAGGCTTACACATTCATTTTATATGTATACATTACATATAATTAGGGTTTTGATATAAACATTTACGTTTAATGCTTGTTTTGAAATAACATTTTAAAAGTATGTTAAATGGATAATGTACTTGGTAAAAATGATATTAAGATATAGACTTGACATATTAGGATGTTTACATGATGTAAACATAGTTATAGATGGCATTGATAGAGGTTGCGTGAGCTCGTTTACTTTAGAGATGCAAGTTACGTTGCATAATGAGATAAAGCAAAAAATTTCCCTGTATAAAAGGTGACATCTAATTTAGTAGATGGATATTATATTGATGAAAATTTCAGGTTGTTATAGTCCCCCAACCTTACAGAAATCTCGTCCCGAGATTTAGTCGAATGATAGAGTGTAAAAGTTCAGAGATTCATTCATATGAGGGTAATATTGACAATGATTTCATGAAGTAAGGGATTTGTTCGTACAAACGGTTTACAGATTGAAAGAATGTTGTTCGTACAAATGCTGTATACTTAAGCCTACTCATTTATAATTTGTCACTTACAAAAAGAGGCGTCCTAATTCATTTCAATAAGACGATTATAAATCATCCTACCTAAGCATAAAACATGATATCAAAATGGTAATGTGTAGAAGATGATATGATTTTTCAAAATCATAAGAAGCAACGGGAAGAATAATGAGACATTAATTGCATAGATGCCCATATTATCAGTCGAGGATCTTTGCATAAGTGTTTCAAAGGTATGAGGCGAGTATTCAGAGTTGAATATAATAGAACTAATGGGATTGACAAATGATGTCAAGTTTTGATATCATCAGACATGAAGGTGTAACGGAATTACCACTTTATTATTTCATGGATAACTTTATCTTACATATCTTACATCATCAAAACTTTACGAGTGTTGACACTTATGCTACGTGTCTCGTGGTAGGATTCTAGATAAAAGTAATAAATGACAAGGATAGTAGCTTGGTGTTTGGGGTTTTTAAACTTATGAAGTGGGTTTCAGAAGATCCTTCATATATAACTGGTGGCGAACTTGAATATCCTCGAGAGTTGTTTCTAGGTTAGAAATCCTAAAGCGAACAAAAGCAATCTTGTCTCTTAGTAAGTAGGCTCCCCTGTGGCCCTGTTGCTTGCTTTTGAGCATTGATTTGCATAATGCCCTTTCTCTTTATAGGCATTACAAGTTATGGATACTGGTTGTAGGTTGTTTCTAGTGGCTGGTCCTTTGTTTCTGCAGTTCCTGGTCAAATAACCTACCTTGTTGCAAGTCTGACACCTGACAGTGCAAGGTCCTATGTGATGTATGGTGCATCTTTACACAAGGGACGGTTTCCAGTATACCCATTGTTGGCAGTATAAGCCCTGAAGGTTTCTTGCCTCCTATTCTACTGTTGGTGGTGATCATTGATACGGTTGTTATTGTTGCGGTTATCTTGGTAGTTGTTGTTGTTGCGATCATTGGGGTAGTTGTTGTTGTCGGTGGTGTTTCTTTCATCATCAAACTTTCGTTTGTGATCATTGGTTCCTTGCTCAGAATTGTGTTTTGTTACCTGATCTATTAACCTCTGGGTTATGGTAATGGCTTCTTCCA
>BQNB010069934.1:6554-20501 GCA_026074375.1 Tanacetum coccineum
TGTCGTTTTCGATTGGACGGTGATGGTTTGTATATGTTTTTATTTCTTTTCTTTCTAGTACAAGATGTGTGTACGAATGGTTAGTACTTAGTATTATAATGCTTTTTATTTCGTTGATTCCTCATTGATTTAATGCTACTATCATCATGTATTTATATGCTTTCCTTAACTTTTGGTTGTTTTGAAAACCGGGTCTTTAATTGATCCGGTCGAGTCACCGGGTTACCGGTTCAACCGGTTGGACCGCCGGGTCAACCCGGTCTTCCAAAACAAAAAAATAAAAAATATTTGCAAAGATTAGAAAAAAGTATGTATATAAATCATGAAATATTTCATATATTAAGCATAAAAACTATTTATTAACAAATATAACATGTAAAAATAAAATTACGTCGCAAATATATACAATAAACATGCTTTATTTAGAAAAAACACGAAAAAACCGAAACCCGGCCGGGTCTCGTGAACCGGGTTGACCCGGGTCACTCCAAACCCGGCGGGTCTAACCGGGTTTCGAAAATATGAAACCCGGTTTAATATGACCCGTTTTTTCGACCGGAACCGGTTCAACCGGTTGACCCGGCCGGGTCGAACCGGGTTTCAAAACACTGGGTAAGACACTTTTTTTTATACTCCTTCATTCTTAATATTATTACTCCCTCCGTCCCATATTAAGTGTCCATTTTTGACTTTTTGAACTCTTTTTCATAAAACTTTGACCGTAAATATTTTTCTTTATGATATATAATGGCTTACCTGAAAATTATACCAATGAAAAATACATTCGAAACTCTATCCATTCATATATTTTGCATTGAGTATCATATAACATAAGAAGAAATAATTAAGGTCAAAGTTGAAGAAAAAAGACTTTAAAAAATCAAAAATGGACACTTAATATGGGACGGAGGGAGTACAAACTTATTACTTCCGTATTATCTTATTGGTTATGATTATCAAATAAGCAAACCAACCATCAAGGCTATGGCCTTATGGGCAACATTAGTTGACATATACGAATAAAAATCCATCGGTCAACTACTCCAAAAAATTGAATTCTGTATCTAAAATTATATTTGATTCGATAAATGCAACAAGTATGATTTAGAAAACCACATACATGTTAAATTTTTTACACCACTACAAACAAGCATCCATAAGTCAATTATTGGAAACACTTGAAGTCCGGATCTAAAATTATTTAATTCAAGAAATATGACAAGTAGGAGTATAAAAATCACTCATGACATGTGCATGCTTATGTATAATGTAAATTTTGGCTGAATTTCCATTTAGATGAAAGATTTTGATAGTAATCTTAATTGAGGCTGGATCTTTAATTTCTTAGTACATTTTTTTTGGGAGAATGCAAGTATATATATATATATATATATATATATATATATATATATATATATATATATAGAACGTTAGAAAACGTTAAAATTCGTGTAGAAAATTAGCAACTGAATATATAGCGGTTGCAAAAGTCGACTATAAGGTATCAAACTATCAACACCGACTGCTAAATGAAGATAGAGATCATTATACACCTAAAGAGACCAATAAAGAGACCAATTAAGGGGGTGTTTGTTTCGGTTTATATATGGGCTTATGAGCTTATTTGATTTCGGCTTATATAACATAGGCTTTAATCTTCTGGCTTATATTGAGACTTATGAGCTTATATAAGTTTATCATATCTTAATAAACTTATATAAGCCAACAAATCTCAATATAAGCCAGAAAATTGAGGCTTATGTTATATAAGCCAAAATCAAATAAGCTAATAAGTTCAATATAAACCAAAACAAACACCCTCTAAGCTCACAGCAAAAATTATGGATTCAAAAGTAAGATTTATTTTTAACTTTGTTGATCTTAGTGATATTACTACTTTTCTTCATCGCCAAAACAAACAAAAACTACAACTCGCTACCAAAAGCACTACCCAAACCCATGCCACCCAAGGTTGGTTATGACCTTTGAGCACACATCCGTTGCAGAAATTCAGATGGCCCAAGCTGTAACCAATCAAACCGCCTTCAAGCCTGTTTGCGCAACTTAGACCGGTTTCCAACCCACTGACTATTAAACCATACACAACCACTTTAATATATGACCCCAATATAAGCTCTACCTTAGGCTAACCGGAGTGGGTGTGAGTGCTCACCAAGTGAGCCACTCGACACGCGCCAGCCACACCCCCTACCATACACAACCACTTTAATATATGACCCCAATATAAGCTCTACCTTAGGCTAACCGGAGTGGGTGTGAGTGCTCACCAAGTGAGCAACTCGACACGCGCCAGCCACCAACCCCCTACATATACACAACCACTTTATAAATATGACCCCAATTATAAGCTCTACCTTAGGGCTAACCGGATTGGGTGTTGAGTGTCACAAAGTGAGCCACTCGACACGCGCCAGCCACAAAGCCCCCCCTCCCCCCCTTTACGTGCTCACCAAGTGAGCCGGTCACCTTTGAGTATTTTGAAAAAAAGTGAGCCCCTTTATTTATTCGATCGTTACTCTATATAAAAAATCACACTACCTAAATTTTTACTTATAAGTACCTATAACTTCACAATTTTTTAAACACAACTTCACCATTTTATATACACTCTCCTACTTCTCATTTTTAGTTACAAAATGGTCTCAAGAAAACACTCCCCGAAACACCAAGCGTCAACAACGAAAAACTACCTGAACCACTCCCCCGACACCCGAAGGAACGTTTATGCTCGGAAATACTCCACCATCAAACCAACAAATGAACTTACGGCCACAATCATAGTATTTTAACCAACCTTACCCAGACCAACCATACCGAAACCCATCATCAGCATCGGGACCCGTACCAAAACCCATACGCGTTTAGGCAATACTCACAAACAAACGCATTTAGCCGATTCTTCTCACAACCAAACGCGTTCCTATTCGATAACCCTAACTACGGCTCACAAACCCATTTGGATGGTTCGTCATCACAACCACATACGCAACAACCTATGTCTCTCATTCATTCATTTCCAAATGAAGATATGTACGAACCTCAATATTTAAACACTTTTCAAAACAACGCTCTTGAGGACTCTCCCGTCGAAGTCACGGCGCTGATTCTGACCCAACCGAAGCTTGTATAAAGACGCCAAAAGAGGACGGTTCGAAACGAGTACGCACCCCTGTGCGTGTCATGGACCAATGAGGAAGAAATTGCGTTGTGCAAAGGTTGGGTTCATGTATCGGAAAATAGCATATTGGGTAACGCAAGGAGGGAGAGTGGATTTTGGAATGAGGTTGTAGCATACGTGGAGAGCAAAACAAAGGCATTTGGTCGTCGAACATACGATATGGTGAATGGGAAATGGAAGACGGTGCGCCCGAATGTGGCTCGGTTTTGTGGAGTGTTTACTAACGTCATGCGTAGGGGGCCTACGAGTGGAGCCGGAGACGAAAATTACATCCAAAAGGCATTTCTTGACTATGAAGCCAAAATGGATGGATAGTGAAGTTCTAAATTTTCTCACAGATAGAAAAATTGACAAGAGATACAAGACATCTGACTCTATTTCGTTTAACACAGAGTCTCGGGATTCCAGTGTTAATCTGAATGTTGATGCTAAAGGCGACGAGGAAGATGAGGTGCAGGAAGTTGCACCACGACCAATAGGCAGGGACAAAGCGAAAAAATTAAAGAAGAAAGGAGTGGGATCATCGGGAACGTCATCAACTATGAATGATGAAGCATTGGCTAGGTTATGTTGGGTGCAAATCCAATCCCACATCAGTAGAATAAGTAAACTGGAGATGGGTTTCACACTTATAAATACCCCTCTCATTGTAATTGTAAACTTAGATCTGGGTTTTTAAAATTACCCTAACATTAACTCACTTTACTTTCATAATTCCTAACTACCTAAATTCACTCATATATTAAATTCCCTCCTCTATATAAATTCACTCTCCCTCCTTAAACTTACTATAAACACAACACACATTAATCACTATTCATCCCCCTCACACACTATATTCACCCCTAACAAAATATAGTCAAACCCAATCCCACCAATACCCATAATCCCAACCATAAAACCCCCCATTAATATCCATAGAT
The DNA here is from genome assembly GCA_026074375.1 of Tanacetum coccineum. Classification (NCBI taxonomy): domain Eukaryota; kingdom Viridiplantae; phylum Streptophyta; class Magnoliopsida; order Asterales; family Asteraceae; genus Tanacetum; species Tanacetum coccineum. The sequence goes on from BQNB010069934.1 coordinate 10,677, forward strand.
ATAGACCACACTTAAATTGTCAGACAATACCCCCCCCCAAACCCCATACCAATCCTTATTAACCACCCCCCCCTATTACATCTCCCTCACGCACCCCTCCCCCATCCACTCCCTCCCCCTACCACCTCCACCCCCTCTATCACTACATTTTAAAAATCAAATAAAAATACTCATCAACTCTCCCCCCACCCCACCCCCCCCCCCCCCGCCCACCCCCCCTCCTCTATATCGAGACTCGCTGTGTCGGCCCCACCGCCCCCCCTAAGAAGAGAACATCAACGCCACACACCACCCTACAGTATCCGCATGCTGTTTCACATACATCCCACCTTCCCAACCCCCCCCTCCCCTCGCCCCCCCCCCTATACATCCGTACCTGTCACCCCCACCCACAACTCCTTATCCACCCCTCTGTGGTAGTGGTTCGTGTAGAACTACTAAACTAACGTTCAAAGGGATTTGAGATTTGATTCTTTGTTGAAGATATTCGTCGGAAGACATCCAGAGAATATACGAATTATTTGTTAAGTGCAGAGGACATATATAAGGGCAGAGGGTTTGACAGAGGCAGGAAGCAGAACAAAAACAAGTCAAAATCATGGAAGATAGGAGAGATAAAGTACAGGCAGAATATCACGTGTTGGAATTGCAACCAGAAGGGCCACTTTCAGAATCAGTGTTCGAAGCTTGTAGCCTCCAGGGATAAGGAGGTTAACATGGCAGCTGGAGACTCTGATGACGCATTGGTTTGTTGCGTTGAGAATACGGTTGAGGATCGTATTATGGATTCTGGTGCATCGTTCCATGCTACCTATTGCAAAGAAGAGTTAGAAAGGTTCAAGCTACGCTCCGGTAAGGTTCGTTTAGCAGATGACAAGACTCTAGACATTGCAGGCATTGGGGATGTTGTCCTCAAAACTTCTTTTGGTACAAGTTGGACTCTGAAGGATGTTAGGTACATTCCAGGCCTAAAGAGAAGGTTAATCTCAGTTGGGCAGCTTGATAAGGAAGGTTACCACGTAGGCTTCGGAGACCAGCAGTGGAAGGTTACTAAAGGTAGTTTGGTGGTAGCTCGTGGGAACAAACGTGGAAGCCTGTATATGGTTGAGGTACACCCCGAGGGGATTGGCGCAATTATTAATGGTAGTGGCAGTGCAGTTGTGTAACACCAGAGACTTGGTGATATGAGCATGATTGGTATGAGCATGTTAGCTTCCAAAGGCAACGTTTCAGATGTACGTTAGGTAGATATCTACTTCTGTAAGCCAGGTGGTTTGGGGAAGCAGAAGAATCTTTCCTTCATAATGTCAGTGAAGACAAGGAACTGCAGAGGTTGGAGCAAGTTCATACAGAAAGCTCTGGCCCTACATTTATTGCATCAATCTAAGGATCTCGCTACTATGATATTGTTATCGAAGACTACAGCAGGAGTTGCGATAGGTATAATGCAAACCTTCAAGTGAAGTGTTTGAAGTTTGATAATAGTGGAGAGTATAGTAGTTGACCGATTAAGTTTTGTGTCGAGAACAGGATTGTGATGCTGAAAATGGTCCCGAAAACACCTCTACAGTTTGGTGTTGCTGAAAGATTAAGCCAAACATTCAGAGCAAGGAGCACGGGGATTCGTGCATAGGCTCCGAAGATGTTATGGGCAGATTCAGTTAGTATGACCTACTTAATCTATGGCATACCCTACGTTCTGATAGGGTTGCGTATTCCAGAGGAGGAATGGCGAGGGAAGGATACTTCTCGCACACTTGAAGGTATTTGGTTGTGACTCATTTGTTAAAGTGAAAGATGTTTGCGGAGAAGCCATGAAATGTACAATCATAGGCAGTGGCTCAGATGAAATGCGATACAGCTTTCGGGATACGAAGAGTCACCAGGTTATCCGAAGCAGAGATATTACATTTGCGGACTCAATTTATGGAGCCAGGTCTGCGACAGATTCAAGTAGCTTAACGAAGCCAATACAGAAGAGTCAAGTGGTGTTAGTGGACATTCCAGAGAACCTTGCAGAGAATGATAGCATAGTTGCAGAGCATGGGTTGAGTTCAGAAATCACTCAGAGCCTAGGTGGGAGCTCAGATACGAGTGAGGGGTCCGAAAATAGTGGGAGCTTCAAGGATAGTGGAAGATCAGATGAAGAATACTCTGAAGACGGAGCATCCTCCAAGGAGGGAGGCTTCGAGACTCCACAGGTACGAAGATCCACCAGAGAGTCCAGGGCTCCGGTAAGGTACTCTCTATCAGCAAACTATTTGCTACTGACAGAGAACGGTGAACCAGAGTCTTATTCAGAAGCCTTGAGTAGCAAAGAATCCGTACAGTGGAAGAAGGCTATTATTGAAGAGATGGTTTCACTTGAAAAGAACCAGACTTGGTCCTTAGTCAGAATATCAGCAGGAAAGAAGGCATCACAAAGATTGTGGATGTTCAGGGTTAAAGAAGAGCAGGATGACAGCAAAAGGTACAAGGCTCGATTGGTGGTTAAGGGTTTCCAACAGAAATAGAGGGTAGACTACAATGAGATCCTCTCTCTAGTTGTGAAGATGACTACAATCAAGTTAGTCTTGAGTATTGTAGCTGCAGGAGCCTTCTTATGTGGGAGCCTTGAATGATACATCTACACAGCACAAAAGCAAGGGTTTTCAGCTAGCTGGGCAGGAAGAAAACCTAGAGTGAGATTGAAGGAAATTATGTACGGACTAATTTAAGCATCGAGGCTATGGTACTTGAAATTTGACAGTTTTATGCAAAAGGATAAAGTGCGAGTTACGTGCCATGAACCAATATTGCTACTCTAAGAAGATGGTTCATCCTGTATTAGACAACTGTTAAAGGTTGATGACATGTTGGTCACAGGCTCCAACATGGCAGAGTTCAACAAGCCTAAGTGGAAATTGCCCTTAGTGTTCGAGATGCAGGATAGATGCTCTGAGAAGCATGTGCTTGGTTATGTGCTTATAGTTGGTGTAACAACAGTCGAGTGGGAGTCTAGACTACAAAAGAGTATCACTATGTTAACTATAGAAGTCTAGCTTATGACAGTTGCATAAGCAAGTAGAGAGTTGATATGGTTAAAGAATTCTTTGAAGAAGTTAGACTGAGCTCAGGCAGAAAGTGTTTAATACTGTGACAGATATACTAAGAGTTCGATTCATCTTGCGAAGAATCTAAAGGTTTGCAGTTGGGCAAAGCATGTTCGGATATTGATAAGTGAATGGTCCTTATCTTTGTTGAAGATTCTTAGAACGAAGAGCCTTGCAGAGATGTTCACCAGGTTGGTGATGAAAGAGAAGTTGAAGCTTTAAGCAGCCTCAACTTGCCTCCGAGATTACTGATGAATGGAGGTTGGTGTCTTACCAGAGAGAGGTTATTCCCAGTTTAATGATGTTAGTTCAGGATACCTTGTATCGAAAGTCTCCTAGCCCTGTGTTTGGTTGGTGCAGCGTGTTTCGTATGTTCGGCGGTACAGAAAGGTTAGAGCAGTAGCATTGTTAAAGGGAAGGTGGTTCGAAGTTTACAGAGATTACTTGAGATGGAGAGCAGTGAAGTGATCAGCCTCCAAGTGGGAGATTGTTGAGTTGTGAAGACTGATATAGGCCCCGATGTGTGTGGCGCAGGTGGTGTAACCCCAAGTTAATCTAGATTCAACGATAGCTTAGGTAGAGCAGATCACATCGTTCACATAGAGTGGGACAGGTGTCCAACGACTCTATACATGTATGCAGTCATGTATCGTGGAGGGAGGCCATATTGTTAGTACTGGGTTTGAGGGGAGGATTGTTGGGTGCAAACCCAATCCCACATCGGTAGAATATGTAAACTGAAGATAGGTCTCACACTTATAAATACCCCTCATTGTAATTGTGGTCGTGCAATTTAGCACGAGGCGTGCAGTTTAGCACGGGTCGTGCAGTTTAGCACGGGTCGTGCAGTTTAGCACAGGTCGTGCAGTTTAGCACGGGTCGTGCAGTTTAGCACGGATCGTGCAGTTGGCACGATTGTGCAGTTTGGCATGAGCCTGAGCAATTTAGCTCAGAGCTTAATAATATCTCTCTGGTTTGATCCTGTGGACTGCCACGACTATCATAGTCGTGGATACCACGTTATATCTTGTGTCGATTATATTCCGCATTTATCTTCCGTAAGCCTTGTTTGTATTCTTTGTTTGTTCGAGCGGTGTCTGCAGGGGCTATATACCGTACAGAGGTGTGTGCAGGTGCGATATACCCTAACATTTTGAAGTTAGAAGTTGCTCATTTGTTCAAGTATTAAACTAATTGTGCAATTCTAGTTCTCAGTTTATGTATATAAAAGAAAATATATTTTCTTATGACCATGGTTTTTGGCTTCTTGCATTGTTTTACAGATACGGTCACTTGAATAGTAGACCAGCCAAAATCAATTTTGATTAGATCAAAAGTTTAGCTTCAGTTAATGTGAGTTTTCACATCAAAAGTTTAAAACGTTAGTATATGATGTTTGATGCATATGCAAATTCAGTTAAAATTGTGGTGTATAAATTAAGTCTCAATAAAAGTATGTTCCATACTATTGCAGAAAAGCATTCATGGCTTATGTGACTTGTGTTGTACGGAGTAATACAAAAAACATATTTGAAAGGGCAGGTTTGGTTGACACTTATTTTTTGGTTTTTGCAGCTTGAACTTCAGGAATATGGTACAAATAGTAAAGATGAGTATGAAAAAGCTACATAAGAAGATTACGAGTATCATGACTCACTTGTAGTGAAGCTCAATGACACATCATTTGAAGATTCAATTAAAACAATAAAACGGATGACAAGAATATAGAAAAAGAGCCAATTTCTCTGAAACTACTGCTGATCTGAGACGTCAGTGCATACAGTATGCTGAACAGTTTGAAAACAAAAAATGAAAATGACAAAGAAGATGTGTCTTTAGAGGAAAGCAGTGATGAATCTGAAGGTTGGGATTGTGAGACTATTATAACTACTTATTCAAATCTTGATAACCACCCAGGAAGACTGAAGCCCCAGGAGGAAAAGAAAATCTAGGTAAGCGGCTTGCCTATGGATACCCATACCTTAAAGCCAAAGTTGCCTAATGTGCTTGGAACGAATACTATGAATCTGCAGTAGATTTCATTGCTAGGAGATCCCGTCTTGCTTTTCTCGATACTGCCCAACACTGACCCGTGTGATTGAGATACTGGCATCTGAACACAAGTGGGACAAGCAAAGGCAGAAGCAAGAGTTCGAGTCAGCAACAAGGTTTCTTGAATCTTTCAAGTCTTCAAAGAATTCTCATTTCCACGATGGCAAACATGGCAAGGGAACACATAAAACACTCGAAGCATCGAAAGCATAGAACTTATGAGTCATCAAGCAGATCTCGGCATTCTGCAGATAAAGAATATGGAGACGGTAAGAGAGAAAAGAGGAAATATCGGGACTGAAGAACATATAGAAATTTTGATTTACATTCACATAGAAACGTAGTTTCATTGTAATCTTGATCCAATATTTTCAAATTACTAGCAATGATAGTAGTAGTAATATGCAACCTTGTTAACTCTTATACTCTCTTCATAAGTTCCTCGACTGAAACATTCATTGTTTTTGAGATTTCTTCCATTCTGTTCCTTCCAAGATCAAGAAACAACTCAATTAAATCACCATCCAAGAAATTTCTCGAGTCAACAGTTTTCTTCTCACTTTAAAACGATCTCTATTGCTCATGATTCAACCCTCCAACACCTTTTATAACCTTTCACAAATTTGTTTGAAGTTTTTCCATGAAAAGGTATTGGTCTTGGGGAAGTGAAGCAATGACACCAATAACACCTTTAACGGTTCTGAATATTATGGCTGGGATTTTTCCAACATCAGAATCAGGTAACCGCATTACGAGTGAACCATAGCGAAAAAGGTTCACTAATTCTCCAAGATGATATTCACCAACTACTTCTAGATGACCACATTCTTCATCAGTGGCACCTTCACTGTTCTTGCGGACTGTGAAAAGGTTGAAGTTGTTCTCAGCTCCAAGGTATATATCGTCATCGAGTATCTCAATAGCTGACATCCAATCGGCATTGTAATCATGAGCCCTCTCCTCGATAGCACCTTCCTCATGCTATATGAAACATAAGAAAACATGTTAGCGAAATAAGTATTAGATCTTTGTGGTCACTTAACACATTTATTTTGATATTATGTTAAGATATCAATTGTTACGGTTCCTATTTTGATAAATTTAATCACAAACTAGCCAGTTGGGTTGGGTACGTTAATATTATCAACAGAGATATGGATTTCATCAAATCACCAACAACAATGAAATCCCCACGAGTTTGACCATATAAAGCAAGTATGTGCCTATATTACATTACCAAGTATCCCACATCAAGAAAACCTTTTAAACATTCAACAATAAATCCACACCATTGTTGATCTAAATACGCTTCTTCAAAGGTTGTTGATTTGGAAAGCATGCTTACGATATTTAAAGAAAAAGCAACACGTTTTATAACGCAAATATCATTTTAGTGTACTCTACAACACATATTTTTTTAAATTAATTATAACTGCATAAAAAGAACTACAAGACAAAGAAACACAAAACAATAGTGCAAGAAAATACGGAAACGTGAAGGATTACTTATTACATAATGTTACAAGTATGATATTTGCAACCAACAATTCCCCTAAAGGCAACAACAAAAGACAACAGTCCTATGATAGATGTAAAGACAACACAGCAAGTCGGCTAGCATGACGACCCCTAACACTATGCCGACATTATACATACACAGTATATTTGGATCAAGTGTAAAGACATTAGTGACAACATTATACATAATGAGATCTTTGAACAGTAATCAATTAAAAGGTACACCCTTTACGTAAACATTTATAGGGTAAATTTGTCCTCCAACTCAGTCCTATTTGCCACTGAGTGTTCTCTTCGTTGCAAAATAAAACCTTAGCTTCTGAATCTTATAACATCTATTCTACTGGACAACAATATACTAACTAAATATCATCAAGCTGCACTCTTATCAAAAAGTAAATGCCGAGAAAGCTTTTTCCCGTAACCGAAAAACACAGAAATTTAGTTACTCAAATTAGAGTCTTGGAACAACAACTAAAGATTAAACATTTATAATATACATGCTAACATATACCTATAAAACTCTGCAAAAAAAACTTTTGTCGCTGATGTAAGCAAGAAGCTTAACCACCTTTAGAAAGTAAAACCATAACACCAAAATGCATTTTAAGTATGTAGTGACTATAAATAAGACAATATGAAGGCAATAAAGGGTATACCTTATCCAAGGTTTCCTCAATAGCTTTGATACTAACCAACTGAGCTAGCTCAGTTGTCCACCAAGATTCTTTAGGAGCTTGGGGAGGGGATGTTTGGCTAGGGGAGGTCTCGAATTCGAGTCCCACCCGAGACTTCAGGCGGAATAGGAGGAAGTACAGGCGGGTTCAGGGTACAACATATTGCCTAATTGGATGTCACTGCTGGACCTGAACCACTAACAACTAACAAGCCGTTCTAAAAAAAATATAGCTTCGATACTAATCTTTTAGGAGGAAAAGATAGGAAATCTTAATGAACTTATTATATTACAGGATATTAATGCTATTTGTTTATGCATTTTAGTGTAATAATATTCTATACATTATATGTGTTAGATTAGAAACTTAGGGCACGTTTGGTTAGCGACAAGTAACTCTGAACCTGCTAACTATGTATGTGTTTTCTTTATTAACTGAATGATATATCAACTTAAACAAATACATAATGCATGTAAGGATAACTATATATAGCCTACCATTTTAGGGGAGATTCAGTCCCCTCTCAAGGTTACTGAAGTGGAATTCATTGATCTAAGAGCACGTGTAGCGGTTGGTATATTGATGCCCTTTTAGTATGCTTTGTTATATGGCTTGAGTTTAACTTTAACGATCATGATACTCAGGGACGAAGCTTGAACAAATTAATTAGGGGGGCCGAAACCATACATTTGGCGCTTCTTATCCTCTGTATTGTTACTTCTTCAATTTGGGAGGGGCCAAAATGCAAATTGACATATAATTAACTTGTACTTTCATAGATATAGCATAGAATTTGTACTAATAAGTCAAAGTTTGGGGGGGCTACAACCTCACCCTGCCCCTACTATCCTCCGTCCATGATGATACTGCGCTTTGTTTAATTTCTTTTATAATTTCAAGTCTTAATCATGCTTAACTTCTGATGGCTCTTATTTATCTTTCGCAGGTTACCAAATAAGTTTTCTGAAGGAACTCAAGTGTTTATTGTGGACCCTATGCTAGCAACAAGTAAGCTGTTTTCATTACTTCATTGAAGTCTACCCTAATAAAATAATTTTTATGCTTCATTTCCATTCAAATATTTATCTTTTTGTAATTGAATCATCTTTAGGTGGTATCATAGTTGCAGCCATTGACTTGGTCAAGGAACATGGAGTCAAACAATTAGCATATCAAAGTGGTAAGTAGATAAACCATATGTAATTCTATTGTACCATTGACTCATGATTACTTATATCTTTATCATTAATGTTAATGCAAATGAAGCAGAGATATCTCATAGAGGATACGCTTCCCATAAAGCTAAAGATTATGCGAAGGAAAACGGACAACCACTCCAGCATGTCATTGAAGATGGCTTTACTTTTGGAGATATCTTATATATATGTGAAATTCGATGGGAAAATCTAATTTTTAAGGAAGAGATTGGGCATGGTAAGTTTTCTTTGGACAGGCTCGTTGGGTAACATGTCAAACTGGGTACGAGGCGAAAGGGGCAACTCTTTGGTATTAGTCAAGTTGCATTGATCCTAAACACTTACTACCTTAACCATGTTTTGTTTAAATCTTCATCTTTATATTTGTTTCCAGTATATTAATAGGTTAATTTCTAACGTTTTCAGGGTCATTTATATGTAGTCGTTTCAAGACTCAAAATCAAGAAAGTATTGAAGGTTCTATGTTGCAATACATACGAAAACTACACAAAGTGCACTGCCAACACGTTGATATAAAATTTTAATTTAGACTTGCATAAGCGCAGTTTATTTTGTTCTTTTGACATCTTATTTACTTTTTTCATGTATCACACAAATATTTAAGTTTTGTTCATTCACTAATAAATATGTTCGTATTCTTTAAGGTTGTTGGCATGCTCATTGTTTTTTAACTCTGAATATGGAGCTTACCCGCCTATTGGGTGATAAAAAATGATGACATCTGTTCTTTTAATACTTAATGTACAAGTCTTTTAATTTTTGGTCATGTATAATTTTCAATAAACTAAATACAAATTCTACACAATTATTTCAAAAAACATAAAATATACTAAGTAATTACATAAACACAAACAAATTGACAAACATTACTACTATGCTTAAAAAAATCTTAATATAATATACTATTTTAAAAAAATAATATATTTACCAAGACAATAAAAATGTATATATATATATATATGTATGTATGTATGTATATATATATATATATATATATATATATATATATATATAACATATATATGGGGCTAACTATGAGTGTGTAAATATGATTTAGTGACTGGACGACACCTCAATGATGACATGTCACATACATAGCATGGTTTTTCGAAAATAACTAAAAAATATAAGCCCTTGGAAGGCTCAAACCCTAGATGCTGGCTTAGTATTATATGTCCTTTACTAACTTAGCCAAGCTTCTATTTGTGTCATACCGTTCAAAACAATATTTATATTCATCTAGAAACTATAAATGCACAATGTCTAAGT
>BQNB010069934.1:22607-33315 GCA_026074375.1 Tanacetum coccineum
TTTTTAAGTTGTAATTGCAATAGAAGAGGAACCCTTGAGATGCTCGTACAATTGTCACAGCAACATTTACAAAACTTGACATTGCCTATTAAATTTAAGGGTTGAATCTTTTATTATAATAGATAAGCGTGAGTAATATTTTATATGTATGTTACTTCTCTGTGCGTTTAGTGGAACCAAAAGTGTCCATTTTATAACCGAATCAAAGAAAAGAAAGGATTCTGTGCCATAACAACTATTAAACCAATACATTAATATCTAGCAATCAATACTGTATTAATTAATGGTCATTAATCAAGATTAATCCCATATTTTATTATAGTGGTTATGTTTTTTTACTTTTATAATTCATGAGGCTTGTCGACACCCGTGCGTTGCACCGGGCTTAGTCTGTGAGCAAAATTGGATTATTAAGCTACTTTGTTCATTTGAGCATTGTATCAAGCAACTGATGCACATAATTTTTATAAAACACTTTAACTTTGAACAAACTATGGAACATCCAAGTAACACAAACAATTTTTTCAACATAAAATATAGGAAATTAAAACTTACCATTTATTTTATTGAAAATCTATTGTTTTAAATCTATAACTTATATACATATAATATCATCATACGGCTAAAAAGAATTAGATCAAAGTCACTCAAATGATACTTGAACACGCATATTAGAAACCACATCAGCTACATATATTAAAACATCATTCGAGGATTCACTATACATATTCCATATGTCAAAATCAATAAAATGAGATGAATACTTTTGAGACCTGTGTTATCAATCCAAACTATAGAAAACACTAACTGTATTTAAACATGTTCATAAGCTTAATTAAAGGTAACAAAATAAATCTCTCTCTACCAAAAGAGTGTTTGTTTTCATTACATCAGTGCATTTCGCTCAAGGAATCTCCGATCATCTCTGCCATTCCGCTCAAGAAATCGCTTATATCTGACAATGTCCGTGATATCGCCCATGCTAGCAAAACACAATAAAAATAATGAGAAAGAGGAGACTATGATACTAACCTATATTAAAGCCAAAAACAAAATGAAAAACCAACCTATTAGCGTAACAGGTTGCTTATACAGCCACCGTATTACCGCGTTTCTTACAAAAAGGTAGTACCGTTATGTGACTGTAGTCCCGTACAAGCAAACATAGAAAAAAGGACAAGAAACAGATATGTTAGGATTGATAAAAGTGACGATCTTATTGAATAAATTTCCGTGTAACAAATAGTGAAATAATATTGTGTAATACGGGTAAGTAAAAGGCTTTGCGACTAAAAATAAAAGTCACAAGACTTTGCTAAATAGAAAAAGTCCAAAAGTCAAAGGCGCTAAAGGGTAAAGTCTACAAGTCAAGGATTTATGCTCATTATAGTAAATGGGTATAAATGTCCCCTCCACCAACCTCAATTTGTGAGTTTGTCTTTATGTGTAATTCAAGTATTCATTTCATTATCTCCTCCCTCTTTCTCTCATCTACATTTCTCTCTAAACGTATCACTATAGTTGCTTATTGAACCTGAAATTCAACAATCCTCACAAGTGTATCAAGAGCTGCCAGAGCGATTTAGTGTTGTTAGGAGGGCTTATTCGGGACGGCTAATTCGGTCACTTATTGCGTTGAGCTTATTTTTAAGCTTTTCGGTTTAATTTATCTTATTTTGTGCTATTGCTAATATTGGGTGTGTTTTTATGCAACCGAGATTTGATTTCTTAACGGTATTTCTCGGTAAGAACTTGCAAATTCAGTTATAGCGCAATTAGCTTATTTAGGAGGCCTAGTGTTCGGGGGGCGAGGGGATACGATCAGAAGCTGGAGGAAGGGTAGATGCGGAGGTAAAAGACAGTAGTATACGAATGAGAGAGCGAAATTCGGTAGTCAACTGGTCAGGACTGGCGGTTCGTAAACGAGGGGTGCAGAACGTGGCGGTAGACAGGCGGAGGGGTTGTGGAGTGACGGACCGTGTTCAAGGAGGGGTAGGCCGGGTTGCAAAGTTGGTGGGGGGTGTGTTAGATCTCAAGCGAGTGGGGGGTGTTGGGGGTGGGCAGATGGGTCTGTGGTGGGGGTGGTGGTGTTTAGGGATAATCTGTGTTGTGAGGTTCTGAGCATTCGGACGTTCTTTTATGGTATTGTTATTGGGACAGATTCGGAAATACGTAGATGGATTTTATGTCAGTATGAGCTCGCGTCTTTACTAGGACTTCCAAACACACAGGTTTAGTGCAGATGGGTCCCGACGATAGATCTACACAGGGGGATTTCTGGGACTGGCGCGTATATGCAGAGAGAGCGCTTCTCTCATATCTCAAAGGGCATATATGCGGAGCAGGTATCGTATGCGGTCATTTGTGGGTGGATGATTCAAGCGGCTTTTCACGAAGCGCGAGCGTACACTAAGAGGAGGGACGCATCTTCTGATTAGAACAGAGAGCTCGGCATTAGGTAGAGCTCACACACACTATCTTACGGAGTAGGCATCTCAGGGAGCACTTATTCAGTCACAAAAAAGTACCACACATTCTGCAGTTGTGCATATAATACAGAGATGATAGGCGTCTCTGCAAGCGAATGCATAGAACGCTTATATGTACTTCAGTACAATCAATGGGGTCCTTTTTCGTCACTGCGATATTTCTACACTAGAGTAAATCTCGACTATGAGAATAGTATCTATTTTTTAGGTGGACAACGTTAACGATACATGTTATGTGAGATTAGGGTAGGTAGGGAAACATCTGGAGAGATATTGTGTAGTAGGTGGTGGTGAAACGGGGTATAGATCAGTGATGTAGAGCACGTTTGACAGGTAGGGATGCATTGTCACATATGTTTTACTGAGATCTGTGGTATTGAATTATTCTAGGTGTGGTGGTAGCGTGTGGGAGAGAGAACGAGGTGATGTACGGGGACCTAAGGGATGGGAGTATGCAGTGGCGAACTCAGGCTATATCACACTCGTATGAGTGATGGCCAGGTACAACTGTCTAAGGCAGAGGTGAGCGCGCGAAGCCATTTTTTCAAGATCGTCACTCAGCGGGAAGCATTGTGAGCAGGATCTATTGGCGGGTGTGAAGATGGGACGCCACACACAGACGAGTGTGTGTTATGTAGTATATGTCACTCATGTTGGTGAGGCGAGTGGACATTCTTCTACATCATATCTGTAGCAGTGCTTCGTCAGTGAAAACACATACGTTTGGTACACTAGCAGTGAACTCTCTTCGACAGACTGAGACAGAACACTACACATATTCATGGCATCTTCGACTCTATGTTTGGTGTTTATCAACCAGCGAGGTGTTAGCGAGTAGTCTCAGAGTCTGGGCGAATCAATGACAACAAATTCTGGTTGTTTGCTCAGGAGTTCACTACAGGAATCTCAAGGAGGTTATACGGAGGTGTGTTGTGGAGAGTCTATATACAGAGGGGGGAGCCATTATGAGGTCATTATGCTTAAGGTTACATACAAAGCTTGCATGCTGAATAATTTCCCTGAAGTGTGTATCTGTTGCTGAGCGCTGCGATAGGGAGATGTGTAACAATTTTGGTTCTTGTCTAGAGCTTGTGTAGATGCTATGGTCTCTGATACACTATGTTTCTAGAAGAAACCGAGGAGGGGGAGTTCTTGATCAGAGAAAGCAGCATGAGGGAGGGACACACACTTAGACAGGAAGATGAGTAGATTAGGAGTGACGATTATCAGGCAAAGAGAATGGACAGCAGATAAGTAAAGTAGGATGAGTCAGTTTATTATTAAGATCAACGCGAAGCGGACGTGAGGGAATGAGTAGCATCGTCATGTGATATTGTCGTTGGGCGGATCGACGGAGTTATAATAGACGATGTGGTTGTTAGTGAAGTGTTGAGTCCGAGCTATAGTCATACAGGCTTTTAGTTGAACACTAATGGCATCCTGAGGTGCTGACGTTAAATCTTATCTGAAGGACGTACTCGAGTGATTCATTCACCCATGAATGGGATTTTTATGCCGGCGTTATACAGCATTGACTCTGCTTTATCGGGGAAGATATGCAAACAGAAACGCCTGGCGCTTGAGAATACTGGGTAGTGCCTGATTCACGAGGATAACAAAACCGTGATATTCGAATGTACACAAGCAGGTGGTTGTTATGGAGGAGTAAATTTATATTAGACATAAAGGGCACACAATGCGTGCTGTCAGGTGGTATAAACTCGAATGTCGCAAGGTCATGTGTTTGGGTGGTTGTGTGGAGTATATAGAGCTTTAGTTCTGCGCACACAGTCTATATATAGCTCTTGAACACAGCACAACAGTAAAGGCAGGCGATGTGGCATGGACTGGTGGATTGGGGGATTTATTGGTGGGGTACGATTGACACGTATCTAGACCGAGTGCTAGTCAAGATAACGCGATCACTCAAAGGATTGCAATGCGTAAGGATCATATACAAACAAGGTTAAAAGCGCGTAACTTCTTGACTGACTCTCTAGCAGATGCGATTCTCTCACTCTTGCTCTAATGGAACAATTCTAACTGCGAGAATCGGAGAGATCGGATAAACAGACCTACAGAGTCATGATTCTAAGAAAGTCATTCAATGTACGGTAGCGCTGGTGAGTAGAAAAAAGAGCAAGTCATGTAGTAATTGGATTCTAGACAAAGTCACACCAACACTTGTTATTGACAAAACTACAAATAATCCTTTCGAGATTCATTAATGCAATTACCATTACGCGTCTGCTCATCGTGTGATGTGTTTAAAAAACATATGCCTTGACCCTATAAACTTACTCAAGTTACTAATCTCGATGGTCGTTCAATTTCTCTCTAACAAGACCGGGAGCTTTATTAGCAATTCAACTTTGTTAATTGATATAATTTCGTCTTATCAATGCTGCCATTTGAGGTAACTCACTTCAAGCCTAGTTTTGTTTTGTTTCCAGTGAATACTTAACAAAGTGAATATAATCTAGGTGTAGAGGTAAATTCAGACCTTTGCTATCAACAGAGAGGCTCTTTAGTAATACAGATCTGTTTTTGTACTTTTGATGTGAACAAAACTCACTTGTAATAATAAAAGTTTGTCTCAAGCATTTTCGCGTAATCAACGATTGGGGGAATCTTTAACGTCGTATCTGCACATTTTTTCATCATCTTTTTGAAACCCATTCATTTTTAATGACTATCTTCCAGGCAACCTCAAAGATATCGACGTTCAGAATCAATCCACATGCTAGATTGTTCCATCAAGCTAATATCTTTCACGAAAGTCTCAGAAAGCTAATAATCGATTTGGAGAAATCTTAGTGGGTAATCTTTATGCATAACTGTTGAAGGAACCACAGACCCTTAAGTGTATATCCCTACACGCTAACACGACTTATGTAGAGCTCAGATATTAGTCTAGGTTTTCATAGAGAGAGATTTCATTGTTACAACACAAAATTGTAAAGCAAACCGAGGAGTCAAGTTCTATTGATCTAGACGTTGCTCATATTTATAACTAGAACTCTCACGTAATTCGTACAAATTTGCGTATTTGATTATTACTATATCTTGTAAATTCTCTGAATTGAATCTATTCGTCATCTAATTGATTGAAATTTCCTTCATTTCCATTTCTTGTGCGATCTACGTTGTGTTATGCATTTGAATAATTGGCTTTATGTCTTTTGATACCTCATAATAGTATGTACTCATTCTTCAGATCGCTTAATAGATCCCCATTATTCATCATAGGATTGATTTGGTATCATCATAGTATCTTAGATCCACCCAAAAAAGTCAATCCAGAATGTACAACTTAAACTAAACATTACTACAGCTACAGTGAATTTACGATCATTATTCAGAGAGTCCATCTAGCTGAAACGAGAATACAATCAGATCCACTATCAATCAATATATATCGCCTTACATCAACCGATATGCTCTCACTAGTAATTGTTCTTCCATTAAAAAAGCAATCTTTTATCTCGATTGCAACAAGGATATCAATAGTTACAGATAAGTAACCAACCGAAAATGAATCAGTGTGCGTCTTGTCAATGTGATTATCATAACGTCCTTATTTTTTTACTAGAATTTAAGACAAAACACAACACACATACAATGACTGATTATTCCAAGATGTTTGCTATTCGAATCAGTTGATCACTCGAGTTATGATCCCAGGCTGCTCTAACCTGAGATTTTGAATCACATGTCATGACATTACACGATGGATGTTTCGACTATGTCTGTTCTAGCTCGAGTTTGACCGTTAGTTTGACTTACTGGTCTGAGTTTCGAGAACATGCTAAGATGTAACTAATGATTGCTTTGTAGCAAGCCCAGATGAAATTACAACACTATGAACTCATGTGTCACATAACTTTAGAGTACGATGATTCGAACCCCCTATTTAAACTTACATCTATTTAGATACATGACCGACAACGTGTACCCCACAAACTTAGACTATCCACAAGAGTTTGCCAACAGACTTACCACTCATACACTAAATCAAACACGATCCGGAGTTCTAGAACATCAGACTTTGACCAATAGACTCGACAATCTTGACTTATCTAACATGTTTTTATACTATAATCAACTTATTATACCTACGGACATTAAGTACAAGCTAATCCTGTTTCTCTTGGATATAAGAGTTACTACAAGATTTTCCTTAAGAAGCAATCAATATATTAGAACGTACTAGGAATTTGCACAAGAATCTAGTATCGGTATCAATAAAACACCGTAATGAATATGATCCTAATTCGTTCAATCTGGATTAGTCAAACTTGGTTGCATTTAACTAGACATCTTCTAGCCCGACCAGTATGTTAGCTAACGCGAAAGTTCTACAGAACCATAAGCATATAAATGTAAACTACGACGCGAAAGCTTGACTAAAAAAAGTCTCACGCGGTGAGCAATACCAGACTGAACGTATAAGCATGGACCTGTCCGAGAGTAACGTACACAGCTACCTATTATCACATTAGCACTTAAATCTGCATCACTGCACCGCTCTGAATGACCACTTCTGTGAGAGATCTCGGGGGGGGGGGGGGGGGGGGGGGGGGGGGGGGGGGGGGGGGGGGGGGGGGGGTGGGGGGGGGGGGGGGGGGGGGGGTTGATACCGCGGTTGGAACGCTGTATGTTATTTGAATCTTATTTCTTGTATCCTAGATTTATGAATAAACAAACACTATTCGATGGCCAAGGTGTAAACAACAAACTATTTGAACCAGATGAAGACAAACCTTTCTAACCTGAATCTGACGCAGTGTTTAACAAAACTTCGAGCTACCCACCGAGTTTGAACCTGTTATTTTAACGACAACTACCGAAGGGGTTGTCGACCCACTAGCCCCTACCGCAGCTACTTGATAAAGAGCTCGCACTCCGTACTCCCCACTGACGTGTGTCGCCGAACAGACTGCATAGCCCTCGCCTAATCCACGCGCATACAGCATCCAATATAGGCCCACCCCCCACCCAGTCTCAACTCCGCCCACTCCCCAGCCAAGATTTCCGTATGCAGGACTGAATTTGCCACAAAAGATGTCCCCTTTCACTAAATAGAGAGCGATAACAAGCTGTAGCGCTCAATCTCGGGGAGCTTGCATTACCAACGATGCACCACCCGACATTACAATTAATCAATCGTATAATGGAAAGCCAATCGAAAAAATACAGCATAAATTTCACCATCACAGACCACGAAACAGCCCACACGATTACAGGACTTCAACAATCCGACTTCGACCTTTTATAACCCTTACCCACAGCTCAATCCCCGCTTAAAAAGATCCACCCCACATAAGTCACAGACTGCGAATTGACGTCAACATAAAAATAAAATAAAACTAGACTGTGCTACACTAAAAACAAAACACTAATATTGAAATTCTTGTTCTTTCTGTCCTACTTTTTTAGGGCTAGCATAGGCGGCCAAGATACTCGTGATTTTGTGACCTTAATCTATTTTTAACTCATTTCAGGGGTAGTTCGCCAACCTACCTGTTGCGGTGTCTCTGAATTAATACCCCACTCTAACAACGCGCGATCAATAAGCAATAATTACGTGATAATAGTTTAGAGTAGAAACAACAGTCTTGGAAGGTAAATGTATGGGGAGGAAAATAAGATAATATCAGAAAGGAAACTATTTTTTGAGCACATAATCTATCAGCATACATGACCCATTGGACAGAATTATCCTGATATTATCTCAATTGATTCTCTAAACTTGATATCTCCTTCTAACAAATGTTTATGGGTGGTAGCGCACTCGCGACAATACTCAAAACAACTCGGCGCTATAGCAAACACCCCCTCACTTCATCCAACCATCGCCAAACAAAACACGCCACCCATGTTTTGGTGAATTTAGTAGCCAAATGAATCAGTATGGCTTGCACTAAAACCCCCTATACTCACAAACCCCGCCGCCTATAGCACAAGTATTATATTATCTTGGACTGTTCTATTGTATCATTATCTATTTAAAGCTTCCACAGTCTAGTGACTATTTATATTTTTTAGCGATACGTATGTACCACAGACACAGTCACCAATACCGGTAGCGCCTATTTCCTTACCGCTAATTATACAATGAACCATTTATTATAACACACACACAAATTAATTCACTTATTTTCCTATACTTTACAAAGGCAAGCCCTATTAAATATCTTCACCCACGCCAGAACTCCGCTTTTTATCGAATCCTGAACAATCATCTGAATTATTTTGGTTTTACCGTTTTTTGTTACCGTGTTCTCCGACTTGGGGACTGCTAAAGTCAAAACTCACACCAAATAAGTGTCACACCGCGTCACATACCCAACAAGAGTACCATCTTTGGATGTAGATACTATGAATAAACTCGGTAATCATAATAGTTTACTGTCTGTGGACTCGTCAGCAACTTGTTGGATGTACCGAATCAAATAGGTATTGGTTTTCCTGCCATTGTTTTTTCGGTAATTCAGGTTCTAATATCATAGGGCTTTACACTCGTGTCTGTTCTCTAGAAATAGCATCAAGAGATCCTCTTCTATAATTTTTATTTGTGTTTTGCTAGCATGGGGACGATATCCACGACTAATTGTCAGCGAGACAGCGATTTACTTGAGCGATGGTCGCAAGATATGATCAGGATCGAATTTCCTTGACGAAAAAGCCTGATGATACATGCCCCACCCCACATCAATATAGTATGAAGCGTGTCGGCGCAAATGCAATTAAAGCGTATTCCCTAACCTCCTCTTCATCACCAGATAACACTAACCTAACGTGATATCACTATATTGAGATTTCCACCCCCCTCTGGTCTACATCACCTATCAACAATCTATCTTTTCAAATAACATATCGCTATACGAAACGCAACATGGATCCTTGAAACAGAGGCCACCACTCAGTACCTGATATTAAATCCTCACATACGCGAAGCCGTATAGAGAAGAAGACACCACAGCGGAACACGTCTGCCAAATCGAAGGCCTTCCAAGTCCAGCAACACAATCAAAAAACGCCACGTCATAGCATGCATCATACAACAGACAGATCGAACCGAATACACGCAAAACCCCCTCCCCGCATTAAAACCTCCCACCCCATCCCAAGGAACCGGAATTAACCAAACCACTCAAAAACATAATCCTCCGCTCCAATTAAAATATATACCAATTTGCGTAATCCCACGAATGATTCACAGTTAACGTCGTTTTCTAAAACTTTCTTGCCTTATCCGATATGTAACTAGGCTCCTGCATGTCTTCATACTGACCGGCCCAGATTCTCTTCATAATCCAATTTTTATTTGGCTCATGACAAGATCACTTTAGTCCCTCTAATCGCCAATTGTTGTCGAAAAGCCTCATGAATTATAACATCGATCCTCCCAAGCATCTCCCCCTTCTAAACACCATACTGGGATTCCACTTGATAACCTGCACCCCATCCATCAATAATCATTCCTGCATTGCAAATATACATGTTCTTGGATAAGATAGTTGATTATGCACAGACTCCTATTCCTTTTCTTTGCTTCAGATTATAAAATGGACACTTTTATGTTCCCTAATGACGCAAGAGCAAGTAACATCCATATAAAAATATACTCCACAGCATTTATCTGAATATCAACTAAAAGATGTCAAGCCCTTCTAAATTTAAATAGGGTCCATGTCAAGTTTTGTAACATGTATTGCTGGTGTGCCAATTGTACGAGCATCTCAAGGGTTCCCACTCTTTCTTGTCAATTGACAACTTATAAAAACACTCAAAGATAGATCAGCGGGTCTCAAGAGCTATTAAAGATTACAACACCAAACCATCATTCATTTACATAAAAAATACAAATCAATTATTCTTTTCATATAGCAGCCACAAATGATTTCCCGCAGCAGATTCAAGATCGAATTTTGCAATCTCGATGATGTTGAAACTAATATCAAAAATCATATTTTCTAACAATTTCATTGTAGCTATAACACAAACAATCAGGTTGAATGTAATCATCTAATATGGGGTTGAGGTTAAATTATTTTAGGGCTTGATTTAATAGGTTGACATATGTTTGCCGTAATTTATGTTACAGTTAGCAGATGATTTGAAAGTGAAATTAAGTGGAATACAAGAAGAAAATGATAAACTCAAAAGGGTATGTAACCTTATAACTTTTAATTTGCATTCACTGAAATAATTCT
>BQNB010069935.1:0-30872 GCA_026074375.1 Tanacetum coccineum
GATGTGTTAAGGAGAAGCAAAGTTTGATAGCGGATAAGGAGAAGAGTGGTGTCGAACCATCTGCTAACAAGGATGGTGTCACACCATCTATTACGGTTGCGTCTAGGGACACTTCTAGTTCACGAGAGGAGAATTCGGTTAAGGCCGGTCATGATAATCTGCATGATGTGAATGCTGAGGAAACACCAAGTAACTTTACTGTGAACTAAACAAAGGTACTTATTATGCTAATTTATTTACTGGTGAATCGACTAGGAAGGCGTTGAATTTTCGCACTTTATTTACACCAGGGGAAACGGGGTTGATGTGGTTGTTCCGATGGAGTCTATGAGAGCTATTAGTAAACGGTTTGCTAATACGGCATATGGTTTCTTTTTGGGAAAGCGTGTGGCATACCCCGTTGTTGCTAACTATGTTAGGAACACTTGGGGTAACTATGGCCTGGTTAAATCAATGCTTAACTCGTCTACCGGGATATTCTCCTTCCAATTTAGCTCTATGGAGGGTTTAGATGCGATGCTTGAAAATGGTCCATGGTTTGTTCGCAACAATCCACTTATCTTGAAAAAGTGAAATATGGATGTGAACTTATTGAAAGAAGATGTGGGTAATGTTCCGGTTTGGGTTAAACTCTATGGTGTTCCTGTGACTGCATTTAGTGAGGATGGTTTGAGTGCCATTGCTACTAAGCTTGGTACTCCTTTGATGCTGGACTCTTATACATCTGACATGTGCATCCAATCATGAGGTAGGTCAAGCTACGCTAGATCGTTGATTGAGGTTCGGGCTGATATGGAGTTGAAAGATAATATTGTAGTGGCTATGCCTAAACTTGTTGGGGAGGGGTTCTATACGTGTAATGTTTGTGTTGAGTATGAATAAAAACCTCCCAGATGTACATGTTGTAAGGTTTTTGGGTCATGTTCTGGATGAGTGTCCTAAGAATAAAGACTCGAATGTGGTGAAGAACATAAAGAAGCCTGGCCAAACTCATAGAGGTGTTTCGGTTGGTCCTAAGATGGGATTTCAACCAGCTAAACAAGTGTATAGGCAGGTTTCTAAAAAGAACAATGTTAGCACTAGTGGTAGAAAGAAGAAAGATGTGGAGCCTACAATAAAGGTTAGTAAGTCAAACTCATTTGATGTGCTTAATTCGGTTAAAAATGATGTTGATCTGGGTATAAATGGGGGGAGGGGACTTCAAGTATGGCTAGTAAAAAGGCCAATTCTACTGGATCCTCGTTCTGGAATGTGGATTCTAGTAGTATTAGTACTACCCTTAATCCCTTATTGTTGAAAAAATTGATAAAATAGAAAGACTTATTATTGATGGGACGACTACCCTTGTGGATGATGAGGGTAAATCGTTGACAATGGTTGATTCTTAGGGTGATCATGATAGTAAGGATGAAGTTGCATCGGTGGATAACGATATGGCTAATTTTCTGGCTTCAAAGGATGTTGGCTATGGTATTAATAGTCTGTTGGAACAATGGAAGGAATCTTATGGGAATGAGGATTACGATTATGACCCATACGACGATGATATGTATGAAGGCCATGACATTCCTGACAAGATTCAAGATATATGCGATAATTTGGATATCAAAGTTCGTGGTCGTAAGAAGAAATAGTTTTGTTGTTTCTTTGTAATCTAGTCTCTTTGTGTTCCTTCTTGAAAGGAAGTGGTTTTGCCTATGTAACAGGCGAAGATGTGAGACTCACCCTCATCCTTTGTATTTAACTGTTTTTTGGTGTATTAAAATTTACCGAGGAAACCTTTTACCCAAAAAAAGGTATATGTTCATAAAACTAATTTAGAGAGCTAATAAACTAATTTAGAGAGTTAATTGCAATGATTCGTAGATGGTTGCTGCTAATATCACATTATTCCCATTAGTCAAAGACAGATGCAAGTTTGGTGAAATTGATTGCGGTCAACTGGGTCATTAAGGTTTTTTTTTGTTTTTTTATACATTCCCCATATTCAAACACTTTTGTGACACAAGTTTTTGAGTCGAGATCTAACATATTTTATTTTTGGAATGTGATAACGTATACTAGGTGAACCAAACCTCTAGGCTTGGGTCACACTATTACTTGGGCTTTTGGGCCCAACCTATCAATAGCGAGCCACAGTAAAACCCAGTCTCACATTGGTCGCGGCCCGAACCCAGCAATCCGTCTGCGGATCCAGTTATAGACGATCCGTCCGCGGCCGTTCACACGATTATCACGGAACCTTGCCCGACAGGGGACCCACTCTGGCCACTACTAAAGCAACCGAAATACTAGGAAACCCTAGTATTAGACACCTATAAATAGGGGTCATAGTAGACCCCAAAAGGTACACAATTATTCTTATTCTCTCTGACAATATGAATACTTACTCTCATGCCGGAGTCTAATCGTGGGGTCCGTCCCCACGGTAAGGCTAACGGTTTACTTTCAATTGTGCAGAAAATCATCACTTCTCTTGCTCTAGTACAAGATTAAACACTCAGGTCATTTGGAGACCCGGCCTGACGAAGGACCTCAACACCTTGCCAAACCCAGCACGAATTTTTTACTAACAAGAAGAAGATGGAAAAGTATTACAACTCAAGAGTCCGCGGCACAAGTTTCAAGCCGGGCGACATGGTATACTGCAGCAATGAAGCAAGTCGTGCCAGGGATGAAGGCAAACTTGGACCCAAGTGGAAGGACCCGTATAGGTTAAGGAGTTCACTTGGAAAAGGAGCATACAAACTCAAATACTGCAAAGGAAATGAAATACCGAGGACATGGAACATTTGTAATCTCAAAAAGTGTTATATACATGAAGTGTAAGAATTCGCCCGGCACGTATGATGCTCCGGAGGGCAATATCTTTATTTATTCGCATCTTGTAAATATTTTGGAATTTCATGAAAAGTGGGGATTAGCTACCCCTCACGAGTTTTAAATTTTAAATTATTGTCTTTACTTTGCAAAGTTATATTAATTGTTAAGATGCGCATGCAAGGAGCCATGCTCCACAAAAATATTATCCCGTATAATAAAGGTTGAGCAACCTCAAAATTAGCTCAGGCGCGTAAGAGGTATTGCAAGCCCTGCACTGGGAGAATAACCCATAAATATTCACAAGACTATTTATTACGAACGTACACCAGTAATAAATAAAAGATAGCAAACATAGCACTAGAAAATGTGTTGCGGAACGGACCTACAAGAATCCGTCCAAGTCAGATGTTAAACTTACAAAGTTAATATCAATTTACAATAAAAGCCGCAACGGCTACGGCATATAAAATAAATCCAAAACACAAATAAGCCGATGAAACAGACCACATGCGGTCACGGCAAAATTTCAAAACAAGGGTCTTCAAACTGGGGCATACAAACCACGCTCCCTAAATCCTCATCTGTGTCTAAATCCTCAATGGATAGGGCAGCCGGGGAAGTGCTAGCCTCACCCAGCAAGTTTTGAGAGGACAAGGGATGAGAAACTATATCCACCATTAACTGACGGAGAGCCGCGGCATGCTTCTTCGTGCATTCGGTGCGGGTATGAACAATAAGTAGAGCAAAAGATAAAGAGGTCTCCCCGATAACAGCCTTAACATCAGCATGATAGATAGGGATGAAGAGCTGCTCAAGGCACGGTTGAAGATAAGCAGCTTCAGGGAGGTCTGTCAAAGGTCCGTCTAATATAAAACAATCCAAGACCTCATTCATTCCGGAATCTTTCTTGGATTTCAACAAATGAACCAAAGGGAAGTCCGCTTCCTCAAGAGCTCTTACCGCGTCAAGATAATTGGCCTCAGCAGTCTCCGGGTTGTAAGTCATGACTGCGGAAAGGGGGGTTCCGGTGACTCCATGCTCATGGCCAGCTGCCAAACCCTCTTGCATGCCAAAATCTATGACCCGGCCTAAAGCATGACCCAGAATGCCTTGGTACTTGGGGGACTTCAAACATTTCACCATAGCAAGCTGCACCCCGTACGTCAACAACCATCTTCGTCCGGCCAAAGCAGTCAGGTAAGCAGGATAAAATTCCCCCTCTAAGCAACCGGATACGTCCATCATATGCGCCTCAAGTTTGGCCACACAGTTGTACAACACCTGGGCCTGCGCTTCTTGCTGAGCTTCCATCTTCTCTTTAAAATCGCGAAAAGCAGAATGAAGAGTAGAAACCTGCAAGGATAAGAAGTTAAGTAAAAAAAAACAACAAAAAGCAACAACGAGCGGAATAAAAGTCATACCTTAGAAGCAAGTCCATCTCTCTCGGAGGTCAGGGTGGAAATTAAGTTCTTGGCTTCAGTACAAGCAGCCTGGGAATCATCAAGGGCAGACTTAAGGTACATAGCGCGGGAATCAAGAAGGGAGATGTCAGTATCCTTCTGTGAAACAGCACTCTTAAGAGCCGACACCTCCGCGCTCAAAAATGATTTCTCCGCAGACAAAACAAAAACTTGATCACGGAGACGGGGAACCTCCGCGGACTCCTTCTCTTTCTCCTCCACCAAAGACTTCAACCTAGCAATCTCCACATCCTTCTCCTTAAGAAGCACACCCCGAGCATCATACTTAGCCCGAAGCTTCTTTTTAAGTTCCATCTCATGTTCAGTGTGAGACCTCACCTCCGACCCAAGGCAAATCTGTCGTGCCACCCCCACATTGAACTCCTCAAACAATTGGTCATAGTCCATATTTCGAAGTATGGAGAAAAAGCCCGGGGGTGGGGGTGACGCGATCTACCAACGTGCGACAAGAAAAGCCGTCATCCAACAATGAATCGTTGGTAATATTCCAGCGAGGAATATACCAACGCTTGGCATCTTCAGAATTTAGGGCGGCCATCTCATAGAACGAGTCAGCCAACTTTTCCGACGTCTTAGGCTGGGAAGACCCGCCCACATCCGACGTAGGCGATGCAAGCGTCTTGCCCCTGCTGGAAGTCACAGTATCAGCAGTAGTACACACAGGGGCATCGGCAACACGGGAACTGGCAAAAAAGAAACAATAACATTAAGGAAAGTATAAGTACAAACAAAATAAAAGAGGGATAAGCATGCACATACCTCCGCACGGTAACCTGAGTGTGGACGTCTGCCTGAGAAGAAGGCCCCAATTAAAGGGAACCTTCCAGAATAGTCCATCTCAGGCTAGCAAGTGTCTTCCCACCAGTCCCAGAAGCAAGGCTGGGATGATCTACCCTCAACCTTTTAGCAGGAAGGGTATCACTCTGCTTTAACAACTTCTTCCCCTTAGCCTTTTCCTGCTGCTTCTGAGCGGCATCTCCTTTCTCAGCCACAGTAAGATCGCCTTCCGGATCCATTAAATCCAAGTAAGTACCAACCGGAATAACATTCTCTTCTGCAACAACATTTTCTTTCACAGACGGAGCAGAAACCTCAGGACCAGCGCCAGAACCACTACCACCTTCTTGTTGTACCACAGCAGGAGCGTTCAAAGACACGAAGCAATGTTTTATACTATCAAGCAGCTTTACCTGCTCTTCCCTTTTTTGGACCTCCACCGCCTGCACCTTCCGGGGGTCAGCAGTCCTGATATAGTCAAGCAAACCCATATCTGCAAAATAAATACCAAAAGATTAAACCCCATAAAAAATACAATATATAAAAAAAATCCCCACCCAAAGGAAGTTTCACCCACCCGTTTTATCAGGTCTCTCAAAGGCTGGATAAGTGTTTTCATCAAATGGATAGTAGGGGCTCAAACCCACAAGAACTAAAAAACACTCCGGATACCGCCGGAAAGGAGCTTTGTTAGAAGAAAGGACCTGAACAGCCTGCTCTTGAAGAGCGGTAAGATGGAGAGTCAGATCCTTCTCCAACACGCCTCCCATATACAAAGGGATGGAGATGGGGAATACCTTAGAATCAACCCAGAAAAAATGGTCCGCCCAATTCTTAATAAAGTCTAGGGGTTTCGAGAGACAAGAGGGAGCCGATAAGGAACGCTTCGCAAATGAAAACAATCCGTCACTATATATGCGTGTGTAGAACGCACGAAAAACAGCTACCGATAGGGCGAGATTAAGTATTCGCGTTAAAACCTTAAAATGAGATACACGAGCAGCACCGAAGGGGGATAGTTGAGAAATGTGTATACGGAAATGTTTGAGAACGGCTACAAAAAACTTGGTAAGAGGAATCCTATAGCCACAATAATCGAATAACCTAGTGTAAACACCCACTTTACCCTTAGGAAATTGGGTAATTGTCCTATCCCGCCCCAGAGCGGTAGGATGAACTTCATTAGGAATATAATAACTATTGCAAAAGCTTTCTACCATCTCTCGGGTCATAATGGAATGTTTATTAGCCATTTTGAAGAAGACAGATTAAGATAAATGCTAACCTGAATCTCGAAAAACTGTAAGAACGAGGAAGACAACGCGCGGACGTGGAATAAGAAGTAAAAGCTCTAAGAAATTAACAATGGCGATGGAAAGATTTTGAGAAGAGAAAAACAATAAAAATGAAGGTGGTATTTATACTTTGGGTATATTTACTCCTACCGATACTTGGATGACGCCACGTGTATACCACTTGCCTAATCAACGGTAGAAAAGCGCATGGAAAATTGGTAAAAAGTTGTCACAAGTCAGAAGGTAAAGGGACAGTAACGCTCCACGTCACTGAAGCGTCACCAACCTTTAAAAAAACAAGAAAGAAAAAAGAGAAGCGGCATGACATAAAAACAAATGACTCCAGAAGGAAATAAAGTACCTGAAAGTCTAGCATTGATCACCGCACGCAGGACATGATCCGCAAGCAATATCATACTAGACTGGGGGGACTTGATGACGTATACTAGGTGTACCAAGCCTCTGGGCTTGGGCCACACTATTACTTGGGCTTTTGGGCCCAACCTGTCAATAACGGGCCGCGGTAAAACCCAATCTCACATTGGCCACGACCCAAACCTAGCGATTCGTCTGCGGATCCAGTTATAGACGATCTGTCTGCGGCCGTTCACACGATTACCGCGGAACCTTGCCCGATAATGGACCCACTCTGGCAACTACTAAAGCAACCGAAATGCTAGAAAACCCTAGTATTAGACACCTATAAATAGGGGTCATAGTAGACCCCAAAAGGTACACAGTTATTCTTATTCTCTCTGACATATACTCTGACAATATGAATACTTAATCTCACGCTAGAGTCTAATCGTGGGGTCCGCCCCTACGGTAAGGCTAACGGTTTACTTTCAATTGTGCAGAAAATCATTACTTCTCTTGCTCTAGTACAAGATTAAACATTCAAGTCATTTGGAGGCCCGGCCCGACAAAGGACTTCAACACCTTGACAAAACCTAACATGAATTTTGTACTAACGGTAGTCGAATAGCATAAATACATTACGAATATGTGAGCCTATTGGGGGCACACACGTTAATACACGGAGAATATATTTTATACTTCACAATATTAAAACCACAGGGACTAAAACCGAACTACGACACAAATTTGTTATTGTCTTAAAGATGGAAACCGAATGGGATATTCTATTAAGGATCGCAGGTTCGTTTTTCTTTTGGATAATGTAGAGGAAAAGTGGTGTGATAAGTATAGGACTTGTAGTCTCCTATTCCTATCTTGACTAGGGTTACAAGGTTATATAAACCCTTCACCCTAGCTCATAAAGCCACGAAAAAAGAAAAAACCTAATACATATTTTGGTCTTCTTTGTTCCCTCTCCAACGAATTCAACAAAACCCTCTAGTGGTTTTCGGTGCTTCATTATCTTCCTAGC
Organism: Tanacetum coccineum; assembly: GCA_026074375.1. Taxonomy (NCBI): domain Eukaryota; kingdom Viridiplantae; phylum Streptophyta; class Magnoliopsida; order Asterales; family Asteraceae; genus Tanacetum; species Tanacetum coccineum. The sequence continues at coordinate 7,767 of BQNB010069935.1, forward strand.
TTGACGATTAAAGGTCGACACAAGTTGTTGTCTTGGTGTACTCTAGTTTGGCAAAAATAATAAACCAAAACAGGAGGTTTTTGGTTTATTAGATATTCGGTGCTAAGGTTTTTTCGGTTATTAGGGTTTTCATTAAACTCTAATTCGGTGTTTGTTTTTCGGTTACAAGTCAATAGCTTGTTCGGTAATCGGGTTAATTATACAAGGGTTGTTCATTTGTAAAGTTAAGCCTAGCAAGCTTAGTATATTCGGTTGACGTGATTGTGTGAGCAACCGTAGAGGCGATTGTTTTAGTCACTTAATTTGTTTTCTTGATCAATTAACTAAGAGGTACGCTTTCTATTTACTTCTTGTATATGTGTTAATCATATGCTATTACTAGATCCAATCCGTTGCGTACTGGTAGTAACTTAGTTACATAGATGATAAATCCCAATAGTGGTATCACGAGCCAACTCATTTTAGCTTTATGGGTTACACGTTTTATGTTTTAATTATACGCCTAGTTTACATGCCTATTATTAAAACATATGCTATGATCTGCTGTGTTTGATATTTTATTTATGTTTTACTAGAAAAATATGACAATAATATTTAGATTCTTGCCATAAGATAAATAAAATATGTAGATATTGATCTTGAAAACTATTAAAAGTTAATATAGGTTAAAAAGGAAAATTAAAATTGTTAATTTAGCTTGTATGATTCCTTTTTAGTTATTGTCTATTCCGGCTATAAGACCCACTTAATCACAATATGTGGTGAATGGGGCAATCTAGGCACTTTAGCAGAAAATCTAGTGAGGGTCTTATGGTTCTCCATTTGGGGAAGACTCGAGAGAGAACTCAGATTTTACATGTTTACTTATATGCTTAATGTCATCTTTTGTATTATGAATCTTGTATGCATGATTATTTATTGCTACTAGTGTACACGCCTAAATAAATATGCCATATGTTTTAAAAGATGATTTTAATGTAGGTCTATTAATTTTACACGCATAATGTATGCTCATAGTGACCAACCATTTGTTTCGTGGAAAACTGTTTTTGTGAAAATTAATAAGACGTTAAACTATTGAAACTTGTTTTTCATGAATTAAAAAACTAAACGCTATGGACTCGTGGGAAGTATGGTTCATCCACTAAAACAGACTATAAGAGAAGTTTAAGGCGGGTTGTTTTTACGTAATTCCCTAAAGAAATAAGGTTTTTAATACGCTTCGCGCTGACTTGTTTCTCCGCTTCTTTGCGAGTTCGATTGGAGTTACCGTGAACCATGGCATGTCATTGCAGTGTCATTATTAAAAGTTTTTAAAATTAGTGTTACAAAGTTGTTTACATGCTTTTTTGTACACGTTTTGACACATTTATGAGTATACCCCTAGTAAACTTTTAAGTCTATGCCAGCCAACCTAGAACACGTGCAATTGGTTTGACCGCTTTGGTCAGACCTTAGGGACCTACTAACCCATGGTGAATTTCGTGTACTGGTCAGACCTCTAATGATTTTTAGAAGTTCTTGCTTGGTCGACTTAATTTGAGTAGGCTTGGTCAGACCTTGGACCCGAGGCATAAGATGATACTAAACATGCTCTTAACATTATTACTTGCTTACTAATATTTTGACCAGTATCATATACCTAAGAGTTTCATTAAAATGCAATTAATGCTCGACGCTTACTTCTTGCTCCACTTGTTTCGCCCTGGTCAGACCTTTGGTAATAAATGGGAGGTCAAGTTGGATCTTAGTCTTAATTAGTAAATTAATTGGGTAGTTAATTCTATTAAGAATTTAATTATCGAAAATACTAATTGTTTGAACTTTTTATATTGTAGATGACTACCTCAGTCGGAAACAATTCGGTATTCAAGAGTTTCTTTAAGAAACAAAAACTCACTGGACCCAACTTCATTGATTGGTACAGATAACTACGTTTGGTATTTTTAACTGAAGACAAGAAAAATTACCTTGAGCATCCTATTCTTGCTGCACCAGTTGCACAACATGGACAACAAGTTCCTCCTGAGGCTCTTGCAGCTCACGCTGCATGGGTTAAAGGGCAAAAGGAAGTTGTTGTGCTCATACTGTTAACAATGGACCTAGATATCCAAAGGAATCTAGCTCATTTTGGTGCTTATGACATGCTCCAGGAACTAAAAGCTATGTTTACTAAACAAGCTGAACAGGAACTTCTGCAGACTGTGAGAGAATTTCACACTTGCAAGCAGGAGGAAGGTCAATCTGTTAGCTCACATGTTCTAAAGATGAATGGCTACATTGACAACTTGGAGCGTCTCGGTTAACCAGTTGGTCAAAACCTTGCAATGAGTCTTATCTTAGTCTCTCTGAATAAGGATTTTGCCAGCTTCGTGCAGAATTTTAATATGCACGGCATGGGGAAGACCGTGAATAAACCATGCCATGCTTAAGCTGCATGAAGAAACGCTGCCAAAGAAAGATGCTAATCCTGTACTTCATGCAATACGAGCAGGAAGGGTTCAAAAAAATAAGAAAAATAAACCGCACAAAGCTGCTAAAGGGGGTCATGGTAAAGGAAAAGGCAAGATGGGTTATGCACCTAACAATGCACCATTTGCTCCTAAACCTAAGACTCCTCCACCACCTAAGAAGGATAACCCAGCAAAGGACGCCATTTGCCACCAATGTGGTGAAGTTGGGCACTGGAGAAGGAACTGTCCCGTGTATCTCACCGAGTTGATGAAAAAGAAGAAGCTACCTCAGGGAGCTAGCGCTTCAGGTATTTTCACCATAGAACTCTACTCATTCCCTAGTAAATCTTGGATTTATGACACTGGTTGTGGTACTCATATTTGTATTACTACTCAGGGACTACGGGGAAGTAAGAAGCTGAAACCAGGGGCTTTGAGTCTGTACGTGGGCGATGGTCATCGTGCAGCCGTTGAAGCAATTGGAACTTATCATTTAGAGCTCCCTAGTGGATTAGTTATTGTCTTGAACAATTGTCATTATGCTCCCTCTATCACTAGAGGTGTTATTTCAGTTTCGCGTTTGTTTGACGATGGATTTACTGATGAGGCGAGATTAAGTACGCGCGTCAAAACCTCAAAATGAGATACACGAGCAGCACCGAAGGGAGATAGTTGAGAAATGTGTATACGGAAATGTTTGAGAACGGCTACAAAAAATTTGGTAAGAGGAATCCTATAGCCACAATAATCGAATAACCTAGTGTAGACACACACTTTACCCTCGGGAAATTGGGTGATAGTCCTATCCCGCCCCGGAGCGGTAGGATGAACTTCATCAGGAATATAATAACTATTGTAAAAGCTTTCTACCATCTCTCGGGTCATAATGGAATGTTTATTAGCCATTTTGAAGAAGACAGACTAAGATAAATGCTAACCTGAATCTCGAAAAACTATAAGAACGAGGAAGATAATGCGCGGACGTGGAATAAGAAGTAAAAGCTCTAAGAAATTAACAATGGCGGTGGAAAGGTTTTGAGAAGAGAAAAATAGTAAAAATGAGGGTATTTATTATTTGGTAGCATTACTCCTACCGAATACTTGGATGACACCAACGTTATACCACTTGCCTATCAACGTAGCAAAGCGCATATGGGAAACGGTAAAAACTGTCACCTGTCCGAAGTAAGGGAGCGAGCAATGCACCACTTCACTGAAGCATGCACTGCATAAAAATATAATGACTCCAGAAGGAAATAAATAGCCGAAAGTCCCTAGCATAGATCACCGCACAGCAGGACATGATCCAGCGGCAATATCATACTATAGCTGGGGGGACTTGTAACGAATACTAGTGAACCAAACCTGCTGTGTCCATATGGCACACTATTTACTTGGGCTTTTGGGCCCAACCTGTCAATAGCGGGCCGCAGTAAAACCCAGTCTCACATTGGTCGCGGCCCCGAACCCAGCAATCCGTCCGCGGATCCAGTTATAGACGATCTGTCCGCGGCCGTTCACACGATTACCACGGAACCTTGCCCGACAGGGGACCCACTCTGGCCACTACTAAAGCAACTGAAATACTAAGAAACCCTAGTATTAGAGACCTATAAATAGATGTCATAGTAGACCCCAAAAGGTACACAATTATTCTTATTCTCTCTGACATATACTCTGACAATATGAATACTTACTCTCACGCCGGAGTCTAATCGTGGGGTCCGTCCCCACGGTAAGGCTAACGGTTTACTTTCAATTGTGCAGAAAATCATCACTTCTCTTGCTCTAGTACAAGATTAAACACTCAGGTCATTTGGAGACCCGGCCCGACGAAGGACCTCAACACCTTGCCAAACCCGGCAGGAATTTTGTACTAACAGAATGTATTTCAACTTAATGTATTTCACTGTCTTTGTGATGAACATAAGTTGTTCAACACCGGAGGAAACAAAAGCTAAAAGAAGCGAAATGATTAAAACGTGGCAAGAGTAAAGGAAGTCGCGGGCAAGATCAAGAATGCAAGGCAGTTATGTTTTACTCCATTAGTGTGAAATTAGATTAATATTTGTGTGTTTTTGACTCCATGTATCTGACTTTGACTTATAATCAGATTAACTATCTTTTACTTTAAGCTATAAGCTACACGTATCACAAAAGTCCATAAAAAAATCTCGACAAACGAAACGTACAAAAAGAACGTCAAAAAAAGCCCTGCAGCAACGCGCGGGCGAAAACCCTCTCGTTAGTAATATTCTAAAACCCAAAATTAGTTTTGGACTTTTGGCGAACTTTGAAACAGTGTCCAGTTTGGTAGGTCTGAAACGAGTGAGCTTGTATTGAGCTCGGCCCAATAACCCTATATATCCCTATAATAATCTAAAGAGTAAATAGCAAAAATAGTTAATAATATGGGAACTTTTGGCTCACTTTTATGTTTTAAGGGTATGGAGACTGCGTCTGCAATTTGAACACACCGTATAAGTCAAAAATTACACGAAGAGCTAATAACTGAAACTGACGTCTTCGCGAAGAGCTAATAGTACACGACAGTACTAAAAAATTACACTTTGTTATTACAATAAGTCAAAAAATTCCCTTTTTCCTTTTTGCTAACTCACCGTGATGAACAACATAACACCCGACCAAAACAACGGCGTTTCCTTATTGTGATAACTTATCGTTATCTGAAATGATCTACATCATGGGCATGTCTAATGCACGTAGAACATCTTTAAACTCAAACTCACTTGTTTGTTTGTTGAACCGTTCAACCAATTTGTACCTTGTGTCATTCAAGTAAAAGGACTGTGCAGTTTCCAAAAGCCATTTTGCCTCGTCGTCAGTTAGCTTGCTGGCAAACACGATGTCCCCCCGAATAAGAACCAAATCCTTGGTTTCGGCAAATTCTTTGTAATGAGAAACAGTGAAATAAGGAGCAGCTTGAGTTCCTCTTGCTTTGTAATCTTCAAGACCAGTAAAAAGTATCTGCGGCATCTGTACTGTATCAATATGGTAAATATCAGACTCGTAAAAATAGAACTTTTGGAAACGACGTTAAGTTTTCTAGGACCATTTAAGAATAGGTAATAATGGAAATTTTACTCAAGGGTTCAATAATTCAATAAGGTTATAATGATTGCGTGTGGGTCATATGGATATCAGACCACCCACTGTTTTCAGGTGCCCTGTGAAATTGAAATATTTTAAATTTTGAAGTTATAGCTATTATTGTTTTTCATTGTCACAGAAAACGGACCACTATTATGGGTCTACAAGGTTTATTTATTGATTTTCATTTTTGCAAAAATATTGCCACTAGTAGGATTGTAGAAAAAGAGTAGCAAACCTTGCATAAACATCGTCGTATATCCACTTCCTTTCCAAACTGGAATCACGAAGTAGCGGCTACAGAACAAATATTCATAATCAGGTAAAAGACCAAGCAACAAGTGAAACGATAACAAGAGCAGGGTTAAGGAATCCACACAAAAACGGTGCTTATGCAAACATTTTCCCAACAAATTCCCATGTCGACCACATAGTGAAAAGCCAAGTTTACAAACTGATTACATTTTCCTTTACTTTTACGGTGTGTGGGTGTAGGTGTGTCGGGGAGGGAAGGGGAGGGAAGAGGAGAGGGGGGGTCATAATATATGATTAGCTTTAGATAATCCAAACACTCGATTAATACAAACAAACTGAGAGTCAAGTCTGCATTTGACGGACCCATCTTCGATCGGTCACTAGCCTACATTAGTTAATTCCTTTTACGGTGTGTGGGTGTAGGTGTGTCGAGGAGAAGGGGGGTCATAATAAATGATTAGTATTAGATATTTACAACACTTAATAAATTACAAACATATTGAGTGACAAGTCTGCATTTAATAGCCCCACCTTCGATCTGTCGTTAGCCTACATTAGTTATTTCTTTTTAAAGGGGACTGGGGCTACCATGCAGCCAAGTTGTGTAGGAAGGGAATCCCCACATAAGACAATCCTATTAATAATAACAACTGTATTGTCTGATAAGTCGCTTTAAGCGCTAGGAAAGAAAGCACATTGTGGGCCTGTACAGCTGCAATTGACATAAAATTATGCCTTTTGCCTTCCGGTGTATGTTTTAAGGATGCCCCTAACAGTGCTCTGAACTAAAAACTAGAGAATAGAGATGCACAAATTTTACCAGAGAGCGGCCCGGTGCTCCATCAGATGGTACAACTTTGTCTTCATTGACGCACCAATATGACCTCTTCCTATATGAAACTGAATGCACAGTGAAAATTCACAATCCGTTTGTTGGCTAACATTTATAGCACTTATATCAGATAGGCCCATGAGCCTTCTTATAAACAAATTAAAGCAATAATAACAGGAAAGAACACTAAACTAAAGCTGTCACTTAGATTTGATTATTTTGGGAAAATGTTGGTCGTATTCTATTTGTAAGAGAACAATACTTGAATTTTAAGAGATCCAAATAAATAAATAAACAGAAAACAGCTCTATTGATCGTGTTCCTAATATGACGACAGATCCAATAATGCATATTAAAATAATATTAATTACTAAAAAGTTAAGGATATTAAAAGGAACCCATAATAGTTGTTGTATAAGACAGCTTAAAGCTAATACTGCTACAGTCAAAGTTCATTGTGAACGCACTTCAGAAGACTATATTCATAATCATCATACACGATATACATTGTTAGCTCAGATTGTGAATCAAGTTGATATTGAATACAGCTATTCTATAGTCCAACCAACTTGATAAATATATTGACAATCATCATATTAAAAATGTTTTAATGTGCCAAACTGTCAGCCACAACTTGCGTATGCCTTAAATTTAAATCATAGACTCATAGTAATAGGTACCAAGCCAGGCTGCTTGGCCTATATAATTTTTTTTAAAGCTTCTTTGGCATAGCGTATTCAAAGAAAGCAGGCATATGAGGAACTGAGGAAGATTACATTAAGTTCCATTACCAAATATGCCTCAAGAGTCCACTATCGCTTAAGCACATATAAATCGCATAAAATCAGACATAGATGCAAGCAATAGTGTGTATTGTACCAAGTAGCAAATTTAAGACGACCTGTTTTCCATTGTTACGACAACCTTACATTATAGGTTCAGTAATAACACAGCTAATATAAGCACTACATTCTGGACACTAAAGCAATGGTGGCTAGTGGCTACATTTGAAGATGTGGGTCAGGTTACCGTAAAACAAATATTGCATATAGTCGTTGTAGGCACATTACACATAACGTACGTGATGTTAACACTATTAATTTTGAAAGAAGGAATTCAAGTGCAAACAGCTGTCAGTGATTTCCCCTGAATTAATATCCAAAAACCCTGGAACAAGTACTTTTACTTGTAAATTAAAAAAACTTTACATTTTAGTATTGAACAACCATTTGTACCACCAATAAATGAAGAAATTTCTAATATTTATCTGTATTTTTAAAGTATGTTTCATCTTTTACAATGATAATTTCTCTTATCCAAACATTTTTTTCAGCAATTATTTGTGCAATATATTACGAGGGAATACATTTTGAGCTACGAAATTAGATAAAGAGCTTTTGTCTTTATTACACACGACCTTGTTTGGTTAACTATATGCAGTCTCTCGCATATATTGATAGTTAAACACTAGTACACCAAAATTTATGATAAATATGATCAATGTAATTTTATTACATGGTTGATTGTACATTTAAGAATCTTATAATTGTTTTATAGGTGCAAGGTTGTGTACAAACTCTTACTCTTGCAAGTGCCTTCAACAACATTGAGCTGCGATTATCTAAAAATTACTATAAAGGGACCATAATAATATACTCTGTTTTTTAACAATGGTTACTGACTTCGTGAATACAATCTAGTGATCTACCACTTGTTATTATTAGAAAAAAAATGGTGATCCACTGACCCCATTCTGCAGAAATCCTACGTCCGCACAAAATGACTGGATACATGATTACTTACGTGTTAGTTATGCCCCTACTTGTTAGAAGTTTGCTAGGGTACCATAGGAAAGGATGTCCTATTCCTAGCTTTTAGGCAAATTTGTTATTACATTTGATATAACTCTAACCAATCTGCTAAAGTTTTAACATAGCTAAGGCAACAATAATTCATGATAAGGTTGAGACTTGAAAATTGGAAATCTTGTCCAAAAAAATTACTACAATAAAAGAATTCACGAAGTAGGTCACAAGAACTTACATCATCCCAAATTGAAGCAAGATCCTCCGGAGTTTGAAGCTTCGCTCTTTCAACGTCAATAAGAGACTCCAACGGCTTGTGTTTTAAAGGCGAAAAGCCAGAGGCAAAACTCGAAAACCCATGGGACCCAAGTGAGGCCCATTTGAGAAAGTCACTTGTAATGCAATGCCTTGTCCCGGGTGCTCTTTGCACAGAACTAGCGAAGAATGACCTTTCTCCGAGAAATGACGACTGATAAGTGCCCGAATGACATTCAACTGAAGATAGTACACGTCTTGAGAGCCTGCTTGTTACACGTAGCATTATGCAGCTTATCTGTTATGTAATGTAAAAACCATATATGTTACAGTTAAATACATTTATATAAGTACGCGACTGAAGAGATATACAATTGAAAAATCTATACCATTTTTAAATTCAAATTTGCTCTGGAGGTTGCATAATTGAACATTTACAAACAGATAGAATTTGTAGTTAAACAATTTCACATTCAAACTAAAAGTTCAGATCATTAAGATATAAAACGAGTAAACAGAAAGGGATCCATGTTCATGCTACCAAGGGAAAGTCAAGCATTTTTGGCTCAGATCTCTAAAGCATAAAAAAAGTAAACGGAGACGGATCCTTGGGAAAGTCGAGCCTCTTTGGCTCTAATGTACGCAGCCTAACCGAGATTCCCGTGGCCGTTTCCAGACTCTTCCCAAGATGTTCACCTAGCGAGGTTTGAACCCAAGTATTTTCCAGAACCCCATGTGCCTAAAGCATAATCTTTGATAGTAACATGTCTCATGATCTTCTGTTTGGCATAAAATTAGGCATGCCAACATTGACGGAATCAAGTGACCGGGTAAATTTAGGATAAAGTGCACTCTAAGGGAAAAAAGTAGGATATCAATTGAAACGATTCTAATGGACCATGTAAATTTAGGATAATTCGGGATTTTTTTCCTCCCGAAAATCAAGACTACGAAGACAGATTCCAATCTGTCCTCCCATGACACCACGAGGCTCCTAGTTCCACCACTACATGGCAGTTAAGGTGTGTTTGTCTAACCTTATTTGGTGGGAGCTTATGGAAAATTCGAGAGCCAAATAAGTTCAATTTTATGATCCACTTGCGCTTATAAGCTTATAAAGTGAATAAGCTCATAAGCCTAATAAAAGCTTATCTGTTTTCCGCTTATCTTTTCATAAGCCCATCAAATAAGCTTGGACAAACACCCCCTTATTGGGGATCATTCGGCATAACGCTCTAACGCAAGTCATTTTGGCACTTTGGAACTTAGGGGGTGCTTGTCTAAGCTTATTTGATGGGCTTATGACACATTAACCTTACGAAACATAAGCCGAAAACATCATGTCACCCACATTTTCAATCAAAACCTCTAACAAACATTTCATCAAACAGTTGGAGTTCAAATGCTAAAAACCATAATTTCACAACAAAACAGCACAAACCCATATCAAATTCAATTGAAGCAACTAAAATTAACCATAACCCAAAAGATTCTTGTTCAAGATCATGCATTTAGGGGACCCACATAAGCAACTTGTAATAAAAATGTAAACTTTTATATAATAAACATATGTACCTGTATTTTGATCAGATATAAAAAAAAGCTACTTGCCGGAAATGATACGCCGGAGTTTCTGTGTGTGTGAGAGAGATGTGTAAAACGCTGTCGTTTGAAACTTTTTTACAGGTCAATATTTTGGGCTGGATCTTGGGCTCATATCCAAATAGTCAGTCCAAAAAGCCTAACTGAAAATAACATAAAACTAGGGGTGTTGATTTGTTCGGTTATCGGGTTGTACGGTTTATTCAGTTTGGTTAATTTGTTTTGGTTAAAACTGAATCGAACTGAACTAGAATTCAATTGAACCGAATCGGAAACTGAATTTGAATTCGGTTCGGTTTTTGGATTGACCCGAATAACCCGAATTATACCATTTATTTTTAAATTTTTTTAATTATATAGATAGTTAGCAAAAAAAATTATTTCAAACACAAAAAATGTTTTTTTATATTTGGATAAATTTTAATAGTTTTTACATAAATAAATATATAAAAATTATATATTTATATGAATTCAATTTTCGGTTTAGATTGCCAAAATCATATCCAAACCGAAAATAGAATTTTTAGTTCCGTTTGGTTTTTCAGTTTGGTTCGGTTTTGGTTTTCGGTTTATTCGGTTATTACACAAACAATGAACACCCCTATATGTGACTATCTAAAAAAAGTCAACAGTATTCAATCTCGTTTTTCACGTGGTAACGTGTGAGGTGAGATGTAGACAACCTTACCCTACTCGAAGGTAGAAATGTTGCTTCTAGAAGACCTCCGGTCTTGAAAGGAGTAAGGACCGAACCCTTTACCTCTGTCTCTAGAGGGAGGGGATTTTTCGACTTATTCAACCCTGCTTTTTCCTATATGTGACTATTTGACTGTGATAATTCTTCATCCGCGTTAAAATAAATGTCTATGTTGTTATTTTGATTTGTATTATACTAAAAACCATTTTTTTTAACGACGAAATTTTATTAGAAAAAGCTAGCAAGAATCTAGACTAGAAAAAAAGATTACATAAAAGATATGGCGGTTGACGGGTCATTTAATCACGCAACCCAATTAACATTAAACTTCCTACATCTATTGTTAACCCAAAGCCAAGTTTGAGAAACAATGTTATAAAAAATTAATCATTTTAGAGGCTTCTTCAAAGAGAACACAACCGCATTCCTGTACTTCCACATAAGCCACCACGTGGAGAAGAACGAGGCTTCCAAGGCAAGCTTTTGGAGGCTGTTGAGCCAAAGACCATTAAACCATGATTCCCAGGAAAAGGGATCTATCAAATTAATGATATCGATATTCCACCATCGACCAAGCAACCGAAACAAATCTAAAGCCATCGAACAACCAAAGAAGAGATGATTCCGAGATTCTACTGCATTCCGACAATTCGGGCACAACACACAAGGAACGTCTAATCCTCTGTTAGAAAGATTAATCCTTGTAGGGAACTTATCAAGAGACATACGCCAAGCAAAAACATTAAGCTATATAGGGAGCAATTTGGACCATTTCGTAGAGGATGAAGAGGTAACGAGCAAATGCTTATCTATCACTTCCTTAGCCGATAAAACCGAAAAATCACCATGACCATTCAATGTCCAAGACCAACAATCTCTGGAAGAAGATAGAAAAACCAAAGAAAGCAAGGAAGAGAGCTCTTGAAATTGAGACTCTTCAATACCATCTCTAGGACGTCTTCAAAAAGAAACCGCAAAGTGTGGATTTTAGAACTTTTGCACAACTGAAGCATCCTTTTGAAGATCCAAGCTAAACAACCTGTTAAATCTCACTTTGAAGCAAACGTCGCCCAACCACTTGTCGTACAAAAAGTTATAATTATTACCATTACCAATCACTTTTTTGCAAAACCTCAAATGATCCACGCCATTAGATTTAAGATTAGCAACTGCTTTATGGATCGTGATCCAAATAGAATAACCGGTACATGTCGGTGGAGGCTGATCAAGTAAGCCATTAGAACCATGAATAGCTTTGATGACGTTAAGCAAGAGACCTGATTGAGAAGACAAAAAACGCCAAATCTATTTAAACAACAAAGCACGGTTAAGAGCATACAAACTAGTAACCCCTAACCCGCCATATTGCTTTTGCGCCATAACTTTACGCCAACAAACCCAAGTCGTTTTACGTTCATCCATCTTCGCCACCAAGAAGAAAGAACCACTTAACCGTTTAAGATGAGATAGGACTCCGTTTGGGGCTTTAAACAACGACATATAATACGTAGGGAGGGATCCTAAAATTGATTTTAAAAGCGTAAGTCTACCTCCCACCGATAAGGATTTAGCTTTCCATTTGGAAAGCTTGCTTGTAACCTTTTGAATAACCTCATTCCAAGAATTGATACGCGCCATATTAGCAGCCACTTTAACACGAGATACGTAAACGGGAGATTATTTTCCAAACAACCAAAGATATTAGCCATACTTTGAATATCCGAAGAATGAACACCCAAACCATAAAGACTACTTTTGTGCACGTTAACTTTCAAGTCGGACACAAAGAAATTAACCAATGCAACATCATCATCCAACCCGTTTGCATTAAACTAGACCACTTTACCAATGAACATATGCAATCATCAACATAAAAATAGCGTGCGAGATTGGAACCAAATCATTTTTCCAACAATAATAGTAACAAACAAACTTCTATCAATAACCCCTAAATGCCACATAGAAGACTCTCCATCACAAGGATGAATAAAAAGGGGGAAAGGAGGGTCTCCTTGTCGTAACCTCTATAAATAAAGAATTCGTCAATTGATAACCATTAACCAAGACCGAAGCTTTTGAAGAATAGAAGGCAACCACAAGACATCCACCCTCGCCATTTACTACCGAAAGCCAGATTACCAAGGAAATCATCAAGTGATCCCATCTAACTACATCAAAACGCCTTTTAGATTATCGACTTTAACGAAACAAGAGCTTGCTCTTTCCTTGATTTACACCAAGAAAATAATCTCGTTACATAAAAAGAGGCCACCCGTCAATAATTTGTCTACCTTTAATGAAGGCCGCAGAACTGCTCATGGCTAATAAGCTCGTCCTACCACAAGGCTGATAAAACTAGTTAGCTAAAATTTTGCCAATAAATTTTATATTGACATACCCAATAAGACTAATAGACAGAAATTACTTAAGTCTGTGTTTAACAATGCTAATTACCCTTTGGTTTAAAGCAATAAACGAGGGATTACAGCCATTGGGGAAAATACTCGAGTTGAAGAACTCCTTCACTGCATTTGACACGTCTTCGCCAACTAGGGGCCATAATTTAAAAAAAACTTAAATGTAAATCCATCAGGGCCCGGAGATTTGTCAGACTCACAATCCCAAACCGCCTTTTTTATCTCATCATTAGAAATATACCCTTCTAAATCATGAGAAGAATCAGCATCTAAACGTTTAGGAAAGATACCTTCCATAGGAACACGAGACCAATCAGGAGCAGAGAATCTGTTCGCAAAATGGTTGTAGAATTCTCTTTTAACACGATCGGGATTATCAATCCACTCGCCATCTACAAGAATGCCTTTGATGGCTTGCTGGCGTCTTTTTTTGTTAACATGTCACACCCCCAAACGGGGCCTAGTCAGAAACAAGTGTCCGGAGGCGTGACGTCATAATACACATCACGCAAGATACAAAGAACGACCTCTAAGGGTACGTTTGAAAATCCAACATCGTTGCATTGGGCTCTTAATTTAGGCCGGCCCATTTAGATATTTTTGTTTTACATATTCAACATTTGTGACGCAAGTATAATAACATTTGAACATACAAGTATGTAATATAAAAAAAACACAGCGGAGGAATGATTTCATCGAATTAAGAACAAAACCGAGCCCGAGATTGCTCAATTTCTTGACATACGTAATTGACCAAAGTAAAAAAAAAAACCAACCGTCCGATTATTGAGAGAATTTTTTTTTACAATCGGGACCATCAACTTTTAACTATTTACGAATTTTTTTTTTTATATAATAAACTTTATTTATCAAATATATAACACATATTTACCGATTCATTCAGATTAAAAAAATACCCACGGAACGGTTTTCGAATTGCGAACAAAACGAGCCCAATATTGCAATGCTTCTGAAATACACACGATTTTATAAAAAATTTCAAAAATATTGGATCCTTAGCCGGGCTCCTTTTAGCTCATGTGGTCTGGGCCTAATGGTAATCTATATCTAGTATATGACAAAAGTACTCGGCTCATTATTCTTTGTCACAATAACGATTTGTATACCAAAGCAATTGTTAAACCACATTACTAAAATATCGAAAAAACAATATTATCGAAGCTAAAATAATTCGAATTAGGTTAGCCCCGCCGCAACGCGCGGGCAATATGCTGACTCGTTTTTTCTAAATATAACTATTCACCTGTGTAGACACATGGCATGGTCTTCTTTTGAAATCGTTCCTTAAAGCCAGACGTTATGAAATTTCAATTGTGTCATAGATGGATGTTATTTTTTTTAATAAAATTGATTCACATAATAAAAGTTGAAGACTACTAACAAAGTTGACCAAAACTTATAGACGCTTTAATTCAGTTTATTCCAATGTTTTGAAAACCGGGTTTTGAATCGACCCGGTCGAGTCACCGGGTCACCGGGTTACCGGTTCAACGGTTTAGGACCGACGGGTCACCCGGTTTTATAAAATATATATATATATATATATATATATATTCAATAATTAGAAAGAAAGTATGTATATAAATCATGAAATATTCCATATATTAAGCCTAAACACTATTTATTAACAAATATAACATGTAAAATTAAAATTACGTCGCAAATATATACAATTAACATGTTTTATTTATAAAAAAAATACGAAAAAACCAAAACCCGGCCAGGTCTCATGACCAGGGTTGACCCGGGTCACTCCAAACCCGGCGGGTCAAAAGGGTTTCGTAAAAAATTACGAAAACGTTTAATTTGTCCCCTTTTTCGGCCGGAACCGGTTCAACCGGTTGACCCGGCCGGGTCGAACCGGGTTTCAAAACACTGGTTTATTCTCCCCATCTTCTCCAAAAAAAGACAAATATTCTCATTCTCATGAATCATTGAAACACAGTAACACTCCTATTTTTGGTTAGGTTGAATATATCAAATCGTGAAACTGTATATTGGGAAATTATTTGGCCGGGTTTTTAAGTTTAAGTTTTGGACGTTTTTATGTTTAGAATGTTTGAAATCATCTTATCAATCATAGGCTGCATTGACTTGCATATTAAAACCATTTTTAGAAATATAAACATAATTTTCTCTTGATTGACAATTTACAATCCATTCTGTGAATACATGTAGCCTATTTTGTGTCAATGAAGCTTATAAAAGCCTCTTTATATGTATGCCATGTCACCAATGGATCATCTACATATTGCATAAGAATACATACTCTATTCATGCTTCCCCTCCTTTTAATCAGTAACAGAACGGCGATTATGTTTGAAAGCGTATTCGTCTGTGATCTCAGTGCTGTAAAAACCAATATCATACTAAGTGTACGTATTCTTAGCGCTTGGACGCAACCGCTTCACAACAAACCCAAAGTCATCAGCATGTCATAATTGATGAGCAACCATTTGCTCCTCAATTATAAACATGTTAATTTTAAGATAAAACTTCTTGGATGATGGAAAAGTTTCGAACTGCCTCTTCATGCTCTATATTTTTTTACGTCTTCGATTATATATGAATGTCGAAATGGTTCTGAGCATGGCTATTTTTTATTTATTTTGTTCTAAAGTTTATATAGTCTTTTCTATTTTTTTTAATTCACGTAAACAAGTAAGGAATAGACTTATATTTACATATTACTAATACTGATTACCAGCAATTCTTCTTAACATTATAGTATTTGTTACTGTAATTTTAATATTAGGTGTGGTATACATTTGCTACTACTCATGGCATGATGGCAACCACTTTAAAGCGTGATCCAAAGTAGAAAAACAAGGCCATGCATAAGTGTTAATCAATATCATATATTTTTTTGAACATATCAATATCATATATAACTAAGTGAAATGCATGCTTTAATGTTTAATTATCAATTTAAAACATGTTATTTTTATGATGGACCTTCCCTATTTATCTTACTTCATTGATTACGAATGTAGAAATGTTTCCAATGATGTCTATTTTGCATTTTATACGGAGCCTGTTGGGTTATGGTAGTCGGCTAGCACATTTACATTACGAATATGTGAGTCTATTGGGGGCACACACGTTAATACACGGAGAATACGTTTTATTCTTTACGATATATACCGAGGGACTAAACCGAACTTAATCTAAATCACAAGGGTGCCACTGGTTGGTCAAACTCCTGATATGCCTAATAGATAATCATTCGGTGAACATTGGAGCAGGATAAGGATTTGTAGGCTTCCTTGATGGACAAGAATTGGGTCATGCATGTGCCTATAAATACATACATGACGCCATTCTTATTAACATTCAAGAACCTAAAAAAATCCTTTATATATAATTGATATTCGGTCTTTCCTTGCCCTTTTATTTCCTGAAATCGCCTGGCCCTTCTCTAAGGTTGTCGAGGGTTTCGGATCTCCTTGTTCTAACCGATTATACCTAAAATCTTTAAGGTTTTGGTTATAACTCATCTCCTGGCTCGACCTTCAAGAGTAGCACACGAAGAAGTGTTTGTAGTTTCCTGGTTCGAAGTTAAAAACCCCAACTAGGGTTTTCGGGTTGTTTGAATTCGGTTCATAGGTATTCGGTTTAGTTAGGGTTTTTTTAACTCTAATTCGGTTATTGATTTTCGGTTACAAAGATTCAAGAGTTGTTTGGCAATCGACATATAATACAAGGTATTTAGTTCGTGAAGTTAAGTCTAGCAAACTTAACGTATTCGGTTGACGTGACTTGTGAACAAACCATAGAGGGATTTTTTTGTCGCTTATATCGTTTTTCTTGTCAATTATCAAAGAGGTACGTGTTTTCTTTTTACTTCTTGTATACCGTGTTAATATATGCTATTACAGATCAATCCGCTGGTACTCGTAGCTACTGGTTAGCTGATGTTTAAATCCACAGTGCATCACGAAGTCAAACTCGTTTTAGCTTTATGGGTGTTAACACGCTTTATGTTTTAATTATACGGCTAGTTTACATGCCTTATTATTAATAATATACACATGATATGATCTACTGCAGATTTTGATATTTTTTTATGTTTTTACTAGATAAAGTATGATCAATAATATTTAGATTCTTGCCATAAGATAAATAAAATATGTAGATATTGATCTTGAAAACTATTAAAAGTTAATATAGGTTAAAAAGGAAAATTAAAATTGTTAATTTAGCTTGCATGATTCCTTTTTAATTAATTGCCTATTCCGGCTATAAGACCCACTCAATCACAATATGTGGTGAATGGGGCAATCTAGGCACTTTAGCAGAAAACCTAGTGAGGGTCTTATGGTTCTCCATTTGGGGAAGACTCGCGAGAGAACTCGGATTTTACATGTTTACTTGTATGCTTAATGTTATCTTTTTAATTATGAATCTTAGTATGCATGATTATTTAATGTCTAAATTGTTTACACGCCTAATTAAATATGCCATATGACTAAAAGATGATGTTAAAGTAGTCTATTAATTTTACACGCCTAATGCATGCTCATAGTGACCAACCATTTGTTTCGTGGAAAACTATTTTTGTGAAAATTAATAAGACTAAACTATTGAAACTTGGTTTTCATGAATTAAAAACTGGACGCTATGGACTCATGGGAAGTACGGCTCATCCACTAGAACAGACTATAAGAGAAGTTTAAGGCGGGTTGTTTTTACGTAATTCCCAAAAGAAATAAGGTTTTTAATAAGCTTCGCGCTGACCTGTTTCTCCGCTTCTTTGCGAGTTCGATTGGAGTTACCGTGAACCATGGCATGTCACTACAGTGTCATTATTAAAAGTTTTTAAATTAGTGTTACAAAGTTGTTTACATGCTTCTTTGTACACGTTTTGACACATTTATGTGAATACCCCTAGAAAATTTTAAGTCTATGCCATCCAATCGTAGAACACGTGCACTTGGTTTGATCTTTGTCAAACCCTGGACCCCTACCAACCCATGGTGAATTTCGCCTACTGGTCAGACCTTTGACGATTTTCATACGTTCTCATTTGGTCGACTTAATTCGAGTCTCTTTGTCAGACCCTGGACCCGAGGCATAAGATGATACTAAAAATGCTCTTTAACAGTATTAACATCTGTCTAATGTTCTGACTAGTATCATAAAAACTAAGAGTTGCATTAAATTGCAATAATGCTCGGCGCTTACCTCTTGGCCCCACTTGTTTACATACTGGTTCAGGGGGGGTGACCTTTTTTTTTTTCGGGTAATAAGTGGGACTGCAAGTTGGATCTTAGTCTTAATTAGTAAATTAATTGGGTAGTTAATTCTATTAAGAATTTAATTATCGAAAATACTAATTGTTTGAACTTTTTATTGTAGATGACTACCTCAGTCGGAAACAATTCGGTATTCAGGAGTTTCTTCGAGAAACAAAAAACTCGACTGGACCCTACTTCATTGTTTTTGGTACAGACAACTACGTTTGGTACTTTCAACTGAAGACAAGGAAAATTACCTTGAGCATCCTATTCCTGTTGCACCAGTTGCACAACCTGGACATCAAGTTCCTCCTGAGGCTCTTGCAGCTCATGCTGCATGGGTTAAAGGGCAAAAGGAAGTTGTTGTGCTTATGCTGTTAACCATGGACCTAGATATCAAATGAAATCTAGCTCATCTTGGTGCTTATGACATGCTCCAGGAACTAAAAGCTTTGTATTCCAAACAAGCTGAACAAGAACTTTTGTAGACTGTGAGAGAATTTCACACTTGCAAACAGGAGGAAGGTCAATCAGTTAGCTCATATGTTCTAAAGATGAAGGGCTACATTGATAACTTGGAGCGACTCGGTCAACCAGTTGGTCAAAACCTTCCAGTGAGTCTTATTTTAGTCTCTCTGAATAAGGATTTTGATAGCTTCGTGTAGAATTACAATATGCACGGCATAGGGAAGATCGTTAATGAACTACATGCCATGCTTAAGCTGCATGAAGAAACGCTGCCAAAGAAAGATGCTAATCCTGAACTTCATGCAATACGAGCAGGAAGGGTTCAGAAAAAGTAGAAGAATAAGAAACCATACAAAGCTGCAAAGGGGGGTCAAGGTAAAAAGGGCAAGATGGGCTATGCTCCAAACAATGTGCCATTTGCTCCTAAACCTAAGACTCCTCCACCACCTAAGAAGGAGAATCATGCAAAGGACGCCATTTGCCACCAATGTGGTGAAGTTGGGCACTGGAGAAGGAACTGTCCCGTGTATCTCACCGAGTTGATGAAAAAGAAGAAGTTATCTCAAGGAGCTAGCACTTCAGGTATATTCACCATAGAACTCTATTCTTTCCCTAATAAATCTTGGATTTATGACACTGGATGTGGTATTCATATTTGTATTACTACTTAGGGTATGCGGGGAAGTAAGAAGCTGAAACCAGGAGCTTTAAGTCTGTACGTGGGCAATGGAAACCGTGCAGTCATTGAAGCTATTGGATCATATCATTTAGAGCTCCCTAGTGGATTAGTTATTGTCTTGAACAATTGTCATTATGCTCCTTCTATTACTAGAGGTGTTATTTCAGTTTCGCGTTTATATGATGACGGTTTTATTAACCGCTTTGATGAAAACAATGTTCTTTTAGTTTCAAAAATAATCTAGTTTATTTTATTGCTGTCCTAAGGGATGGTATTTTTGAAGTGGATATGTCTTGTTCTAATACAAACGATAGTTCTATGTATAATGTTAGCAATAAAAGAGCCAAAATTAATTTGGACTCTTCTTACTTATGGCACTGTCGTCTTGGACACATTAGTAAGAAACGCATTGAAAAGTTGCAACATGAAGGACTTCTCAATTCTACTGACATTCAGTCACTAGGAAAATGTGTTTCTTGCATGTCTGGAAAGATGGCAAGAAAACCCTATTCACATCAAGTGGAAAGGGCTAAAGATTTACTTGGACTAATACACACCGATGTATGTGGCCCATTTAAAATTGTGTCAAGGCAAGGTGCTAGCTACTTTGTCACTTTTACTGATGACTTTAGTCGATATGGTTATGTTTACTTGCTAAAACATAAACATGAAGTGTTTGAAACTTTCAAAGTGTTTCAAAAGGAAGTAGAAAATCAACTCGGGAAGACCATTAAGTCACTACGTTTTGATCGTGGAGGTGAATATATGAGTCAAGAGTTTTTAGATCATCTAAAGAAGCATGGGATCATTGCCCATCACACTCCTCCTTACAAGCCACAAAACAATGATGTGTCTGAGAGGAGAAATTGAACACTACTAGACATGGTTCGATCTATGATGAGTCAAACTACTCTGCCTAAGTCCTTTTGGGATTATGCTCTTGAGATTGCTGCATGCATTCTCAACATGGTTCCAACTAAGAAGGTTGATAAGACACCATACGAAGTATGGCATGGGCAAGCCCCTAAGCTGTCTTACTTAAAAGTCTGGGGTTGTGAGGCATTTGTTAAGCGAGATACACTTACCAAACCTGACAAACTTGATCCTAGATCTTTTAAGTGTATTTTCGTAGGATACCCAAAGGAAACAATGGGATATTCTTTCTACAACGTCGCGCCAAAGTCTTTGAACGCGCGCGCAAGACTGTTTGAGTCCTGATCTTGTGTGTATCTTTGTTCTGTAGGTCATTTCTCTCTCAAGTAGGAATGACAATGGTCATTATTCGCTTTGTCTCTATATAATCCATCTCGTGAGATTAGCGAGATTGTTAGTGTTTTGTGTGTTCTGTGATTGCCTTGTGTATTCTGTTGAGTGAGAGAATTGATTTGTCTGTATGAGCTCTGTGAGCTGTCGTGGGTGTGTTTGGTTAAGATCTTGGAAGACTATGATGTGTGACTGAGAATTGGTGTATACAGAGTAATCTTCTGTAGAGTATGCTGCATGTAGTCTTGAGAGAGAAAGTGGTTGATGTGAATTGAGTGAGTTGTGGTAAGTATTGTTTTATTTTTTTGTTTTTTTGTGAGTTGCAAAGTGTGGAGATGTATTCCGATTTGCGAGTAGAAGTGCGCTCTCAAGGATCTGCGTCCGTTGTGTCCTTTTGATCTAAGTGTTGTGATTGATTGTTCTGTAGTGTCAGTTGTAATATGTGTGATGTGGTGAGTCTCTCGCTGTTGTTGTAACCGTCTGAATTGTGTATAGATAGTGGTAAGTTGCTGTGTGTTGTCTGTGATCGCTCTCAGTGTTAGTGTTGCTTGTGTGCGTAGTGTATGTAGAAATGCAATCCATGAAGACTTATGATGTAACGGGTCTTAATGAGGTCCTAATACTGATAGAACATTGTAGCAAGTGGCTCTTCAAGAAAGACTGGCATGGATGGTGCGAGTATATATCTATAAGCTCGTCTTCGTTAGCAAGGGCTTCACTCAAAACTACGGGTTGATTTATGAAGTTTTTTTAAATTATTCCACAACTACCATTGTGGTCTAGTGGTAAATGCATATGTTGTGGGTGCATACACCAGGTTTCGAATCTAGCAAGTGACCAAATTTTTAACAATTTTTCAGATTTCATTAATTTGGTGCCACGTCATATTAAATTATGCATAGGTGGCTTCTTATATATCTACGTGTCATTCTTGAATGCATACGTTTATACATAAATGCCTACGTGTCATTGGTTGCCTAGTAGGATAAAAAATTGCTGACATGGAATTCGACAATGATGATGTGGAAAAAAATTGCTGACATGGGATTCAAAAATTGATGATGTGGTATTAATCTTGTCAAGTCAACATTTTGATATCCACTTATATATAAAAAAAAATGTAAGACTTGAATAATTTTACTCTTAAAGGAAGTTGTGAATTAGAGCATTGATTTAAGCTTCCAAGATTGTTAACAGACATTGAATAAAGATATGAACCATCTAATGAATGCAATTGCAAGTTGTAATACAAACACATTTTCCTTCTCTTTAATAGTATTTGTAGCGTTAACTATTACAAAATGTAGAGAAAATAGTTTTAGCATGTATTGCCAGATTGATTTCAAAAAGAGGCATTTTTACCTAATAAACAAATGATACAAAACCAGATTAAAGTTGGAAGCTTATATTGTGAGTTCAAGTAGAAGCTACTTCAAACAAATTGTATAAGCTTATTATACAATAGAATGAGGGTAAATTTATGTTCAAATATTTTCTGATTTAGATCCTCAGTTTTAGGACTTAGGACCTGTGAAATTGTGCACGAATGCACATATATATTTGTAAAAACTGAAACCAAGTTCTACAAGAAAGATTTCTAATTGGGTGAATTTCACTACAAGAAAAATGCCTTTTAGCGATATGTTTAGCGATGTATTTGATGCCAGCGACGCATCTAGCGACTTAAGGTAGTAGGTCGCCATGTAGGAGTCACAATTTTTGCGACTTAGTCTACCTCGACGCTAAAATTTGCGACAACTATAGCGACTTCTTAATATATGCCGCTAAAGAATAGCGACTTCATTATTATACGTCGCAATTTATGTCGCTATTCCTGAAAAATGTCGCTAACTAAGTCGCTATACACATCGCTATTCTCAATAAAACTCGCTACGAGTGACGCAATTTAGGTCATTCTTGCATGCTACTATTCATGAGCCATATTACTACCTGGTCACTATTTGGTATTAAAATACAATAATAACAATAATGATAATAAGAACGTCATCAA
>BQNB010069936.1:2594-33315 GCA_026074375.1 Tanacetum coccineum
AAAGAAAAATATTTACGGTCAAAGTTTATAAAAAAAGAATTCAAAAAGTCAAAAATGGACACTTAATATGGGACGGAAGGAGTAGATATTACAACCACTAATTGTAATCAATACTTCTTAAGCCTCGTCATACTCCTCTTCTTCTTCATACTCTTCCTCCTCGTCAGCTGTTGCGTCCTGGTACTGTTGGTACTCAGACACAAGATCATTCATGTTGCTCTCAGCCTCTCTGTGAACTCCATCTCATCCATAGGGTTTTTGCACCATAAAGTCTTCCTACTATCTTAAAATGTTTATATAGGTCACTGTACATTTCTTTTATTTGATTAGATTATTATATTTTTGTTTTATTTTAAAAGAGTCACTGAACTATTAATTACAAAACATTTAAGTCACTAACGTGGCACCTCATCTCAAAAATCATTTCCATCTCATCACTTGAGTGCTGAGTCATATTCACATCTTCATGACTTCATATACGGAGTATTATTCTCAACACAATTTCTGTGATAAACCCACGTATGATTGTTACTTTTAGTTCTAGGTTATCGTTCAATCATTTTGATTCATTTGTCAACTCTTAGTGACTTTACACACAATTACATATTTTGATTTATTATTAGTTTCAACTATTATTCACTTACATTAGTTTCATTTATAGAGTGACCGTAGAGACTTATAAGATAGTTACAATAATAGTGGTGTGTCACTAGGTCTATAAATATCCATCCATACTTCATGAAAGGGGGTGAAGCTCACTTTGTAAAAAGTGTGTGTTGTGTGTGTGTTTCTTCTTTTTTCGTCAACAAACACACACATTCTTCCCCATTCATTTTTTCCTTTTCTCTCTAATAATGATATATATCTCTTTTCATATATCTCTTGCATCCGGCGATCGATTGTTCTATGGGTGATTCTATTGTTAACAATTGGGAACCAGAGCTTGGGGGAATCCGTGTTGTTATATCTACTGATTATTGTGGTTATATAGCTGCAAATTGTAGGTTGGGTTGTTGATTTTATTTGGTTCGAAAAAATATACCAAGAAAACAAGGCTTTGATCTTTGTTGTGGTTAAAAGTGTTAAGATTTGTACTTTGGGGTTAGATATGTCCCTTGCTCATTATAGGTGGTTTTACATCAATTTGTTGGCTTTCAAGAATGGTTGATGATTTTTTCTTGGCTGCGTTTTGACTCACTGAAGGGGTGTTCTTCATTGTGTTTTGCTTTGCGGGTTTGCGTTTTGCCCCCCCCCCTGCGTTTTGCTCAAGTCTCTTCGTTTGCATTATTGAAGATTGCGTTTTGCCACTGCGATTTAGCCTCATTTGCAAGACCAGTTATTATAGCAAAATCTAAACGTTATGCTGCCCAAATCTCAACAAATCATTGCGTTTTGTCTCAAGAAGACTGCGTTTTGTCCATTGAAAACCCTTGTTTTTTGAAACCCTAATTTCCGAAGAAAAAAAAAACGACCGACTTTGGGCTTATGACGAATTTGAAATTTTATAATCGAGAAACGTAAGAACACAAACTAGACACACCACCAAACAACAACACTTCATACCAAAACGATCCTGAAAAGATTCATTAAATGACAAAAAATGGCTAGAGATTCGACAATTACGATGCCTGTGATCACGGAGTTTGATTTTTGTTATCCTTAATTTGCGATAAAGTTGAAATTCACAAGGCGTCTACTTAATTTCTTCATGAGACTTTCTTCTATTTCTATAGATTGATGGACTTGGTTTTGAAACGTATACAGTTATGATAAGACTTGGATAATTAGTTTCAGAAGTCAAGGGGTGGTTGGATGAGACCTGGATATATACTATCAATTAAAGGAGTTAGTTTGTAATTACTCAGTGTCACACGCAATGTCGATGTGCGATAATTTAAGAGGTGTGTACTTCGAATCTTTTAGATGTTGGGTATAAGGTATTAGAGATTTTCTTCTGCAACGATTCTGCTATCAACAACGTGAAGATTAAGTACAATTTAGGGGATTTTTATTTCATTTTCAAGTTTAGTATATCTGGGTTACTTCCAATGTGATTCGACAATAGCCTACAGAATTCGAGAAGGTTGGTAAGTTAGCAAAAGAGTTTAAAGGTTTTGAGATTGTAATCAGATCTTCTCACGGGTATTTTTTGTGCTATTCCAAGACAAAGATACTTACAGTCTAAGCCAAAATCTTAAAGTTCTTTCGATGACATTCATTCACAAGACCTTGATTATACCAAGTGTTCTTGATTCTTGCTTCATCTCCTCTACGGTTTCTGAAGTCAAGAGGGTAATGATTCTTTTGTATATCAAGATTTGTGCTTATGACAAGAACTTCTCGAGTATATGAACGTACACGACAATGATGCTTCTGAGAGTTCGCAACCATCATGGGGGAAAGGAAAATGTTGTAACAGCTTGGAACTACGTTGGACTTTGATGTTACAGTGTCAACTTCCAGGGGGATATGTAGTGTAGATTGTTTTCTTAGTATGGTTTATGAAGTATTTGCATACGTGAGTAGAATTGTTCTGATTTCTCGCATGCACCCCGAACGAATATTCACCAAGCCCTAATGACAAGAAGCAGTGGTCGTTGGTGTGGTTTGACTTCTACAAAATTCCGCTGTGCACTTTGATGACAAGTAGAAGATTGTTCAAGCTACATCAATGTTTCAGAATCTGCTTAAGATAGGGATGTTGGTTTAGGGGTGAAGCAAATTCAAAAACTTCGGCCAAAAAAGGAGTCTATGAAGAAAGCTTTTCAAGACATGCTGCATGAATTGGGGGGAAGTTAATCCAACTCAGCATACTACAATGGTTCCATAACAAGTAAAGACAATGAAGATCCAAGCTGGAATACAAGTTTCAAGACCAAGAGAACTCACAAGACAACTTCAGCTTTGGAAGTGCTTTGGAAGCGCTTTGGAAGCGCTTTGGAAGACTTTATTTAATTGTATTTGTACTTGTTAGGAACTTGTTAAGTAATTCCGTATATGTCCACATATTGGGGGGAGATTGTTAGCCTTAAAATATGGTGACAAACACGGAATTACATTAGTTCATTTATAGAGTGACACGTAGGGACTAATAATGACTAGTTACAATAGTTGTGTGTCACTAGGACTATAAATATCCCCTCCATACTTCCATGGAGGGGTGAAGCTCACTTTTGTAAAAGTGTATGTGTGTGTGTGGCTTTTCGCTTTTCTCTCTACAACCACCACAATTTCCATCTAATTTTTCCTTTTCTTCTAATAATGAATTAGATTCTGTCATTATACCATTGCCTCCGAATAGGCTTGATGTTATTCGTTTTCTAAGGGTGATTCTATTGTTAAACAATTACATATTTTGATTTATTATTAGTTTCAACTATTATTCACCAACATTACACAAGATAATCTTTAAACTCGTCATGATATCCAGCAATGCCATACAAGATTTAATAATCAAACAAAATCACAAACTATATTATGTGGAAGAAACACTAACAACCTCTTTAAATTTAGACATGGATTTTATATAAGGAAGAACCCTAAAAATGTTTTTGACGGTGGTGTTGAGAAGTGGGGTCCAGTGGCATTTTATACAACGGTGATCATGTTGTAGACAGTTGTTCGAGTTGTGTTGGCCGGTAGTGTTAGTGGCGGTGTTGGACGACAGATGTGGCGCACGGCGGTGTTGGTCAGGTTAACAGAGGCTATAAAGCAGCAGATGTGTGTAGGTGATGGTTGTGGTATAATGGCTATGGTGTTGCACGAGTGATGTTTATGGTGATTGTGAAGATTGAGGATGAGGGAAGATTGGTGTTAAAGAGATGAAGTTTATGTAGGAGAAAGATTCAGTATTGTCAAGGCAGTCAAGTACATAAATAAAGACACATGAGGTGCCACATCAGCAAAATTTTGCCACGTCAACAAATCCAACTAAGTAAGTTATAAAACAGTGACTCAATGGGATAGTTTTGAAAGTAAAATGATGCGCATAGACAAAAAAATTATATAGTGATCTAAATGAACATTTTAAAAAAGTATGATGACTTGAGAGTGTAAAACCCCTCATCCATACCTTCACCAGTGTACCAATGCAAAAAAGGCCTTTCTCCTAAACATAGCAGTAAACTGCTCACTCACACGCCTGAACATTTCTTGAATGGAAGTCGTTTCCAATAAAGGTTGATGCCATTTTCCACTCAACGAAGTAAGAAGAGTACTTGTTTTGGACATTTAGCATCTGCTCATCAACTTCCTTGGTGCTTATCTTTCCACGGTAGATGGCTGATGCAGTCAAGTAACACCCATGACGTGGGTCAGCAGCACACATCATGTTCTTGGCATCCCACATTGGTTGAGTGAGTTCAGGTACTCTGAGTGCACGGTATTATTGGGATCCACGTAAGTGGAGCAAAACCAACCATGAAAGAATGAAGACGATGGAATGGGATCTTTTGATTGGATAAAAAAATACTATTTACTTGTTAAAAAATCTAGAAAAAAATGTGGGGTCCATGTGACAACAGGTTATCACCCGGTAACCCTTCCATGGAATAATATGAATGTAACTTATACAAATGTTAGGTAACCTAATTAACCAATCCGTAGATGAACAAAATCAAACTCTAGTTACTTAGACGAATAATTTTGTAAACTTTAGTACCACACGAAGAACTGAACCAGAACCTGTACCTGTACCAAAAATTATATTTGGTTCGGCACTCGGTTCCAACTTTTCTCAAAATACGGTTCCCAGTCCATCGGGTCCAGTTCCAGTTCCAAGCAGTTCCGAACCCACGCTCATCTCTACCTCAGATCATATTTGTCTCATCAGTCAAAACTTGCTTATTACTCGTACGTTACGATACTTTTCTAAACTAGAAAGTAAGAAAATCTATTAAAAACTAGGGCAAACATGAACAAAATGTAGTTACACGTTCATGATAACTAGATCCAAAACGAGAGACGTGTGTATAACTAGATCCAAAAAGTATGACCACAAGATAAGCTAATAATAGCATAAAAGGTTCATTTCCAAAACATAACAAAATGTAGTTACACGTTCATGATAACTCAACATATCTATGTTCAACTCCATATAGCATCTTTCAGTATTTCGCTTCTACTCAAAACCTTGTGAACAGTACTAAATGTCTAAGAAAAAACTAGATGGGAAAGGAACGGAAGATTAGACTCTCATCTAACCGCATGTCATACTTCATAATGTATCTTTGGTACCTGCGTATGAAGAGAATAATTTATCAACTTTCCTACCATCAAACTTGGTTATACTACTTCAGACAATATTTCTTGCAATTTGTGAAGATGCAAAAAAGTAAAGATGCTGAAATCATGTACAGTACCATAAACATTTTTGTATCATCATTCAATAGCCTGCTACTGTCTGTTTTAGAAAAATGTAAATATCCAATGCATAGTCAAAATCTTTTTTCATCTAGAAGTAAACTGCAATGTTTGAATTGACATACTCCAACAAAGCATAATGTCTGGTTGTGCATAAGACCGAACTGGACCGGACCGAGGACCAGAAATGATTAAAAGGGTGGACCGAGGACCGGACCGAACGATTTCTCAGTTCGGTTAGGTCCGCAGTCTATAATGCTCAGCCCTACTTTTAACTATACCTGTTCAATTATTAAAATTCCAATACCCTCATTTTGCTAAGAATACAATGGGACTGACAAGAAAACTTGTAAACCAAAAACTTACCTAAACTGTTATATTAGCAAATAAATAAAATTTGGTTATAGCATAGCAACATGCTGCAATGCCCTAAACTGCTCATTTGGTTTGGATACTATTTTGACCATACAACAAAAAACGCAACACCTAATACCGTCTGAGCGAGGAACCTAATCACTCCCTTTTCACCCATGACTAGCTAGCTAGACCAACATGATAGCAGCGTTGATTTTCCAGCATTGTACAATGGCCATATATAGCTAATAATGCAGTGGCAAAATGTTCTTTTAGGTCATGCTATGTGGGCTATATAATAAATATATTTTGTGTTAAATCAGCCGACATTAAACACTTCTACCGCTAATGCAATAAGTGGAACCATAGAAATATGTTTTAAGATAGATAAGCAAAACAATATTCTATGTCATAATAAGGTTCCAAAAGAAACTTTGGTATAGAAAACAAGCCCATTGAACGTCAATGTAAATAGAAAACAATCCAAATTTTATATAATAAAAAAGATTGATAATTTTGATGTTCCACAAAGATAAAAACCCAGAAGTAAAATTGCAAAAAATGACGGTCAGGAATTACCTGAGTCACCAGCCAGCATAATATCACTTGCATTCTCTTCGTGTAGTTTTTAAGCCAAATCTAAGTACAAACATCAATAACATCAAATATCAGTTCCACTAAATAAAACATGAAGAAAAAAATAAGCAACACCTTTTAAAAGTTTCAATGAAGTCTATTTTTAACGAATATCCTCTCTTAGAAGATTTTTACTAAAAGATTTATGGTGCTAATGTAAGATAATTGTATTTTATTTTTAAAGCTAAACCATTACTGTCTATAACAGACAGACAAAAAAGTTTTGCTGATTGACCCAAACCGGCCCGTTTCAACCCAAACCGGCCCGTTTCAACCTAGACCAAAAATGACTTGTTTCAAATAAACAGTTTTGATGTATTATGATCGAGTCAATATTGCCACTGGCGTACTAATACCAACAAGATCGTCCACTATTTCAAGCTCTATACAAAAATGATCCACCAAACCACAATAACTAGAAAAATAATAGCTAACGTTAGCCATACCTTATACATTAAGATCAAATATTTCACAAAGTTTCTCACAATTATTAGCTACACAATTAGAAATTGGGGATGCATCCTAACTGAGCAAAGATGATCTGCCATCTGCTTGCTACAGTATATGTGATCTCACTATCTGATTTAAGTTTAACTTTTTTTCAAAATTGCAAATGAAGAAAGAAAACATTACGCTTGGTATTCAGTGTAATTAGTTCCAATTACTTACACTGGGTCTTTTTTGGTTAAGTTCACATACTTGATCACTAACCGCTACAGCCCACCAGACCCACCACTTTTGTCGATATCTAACTTATGACAAGTGAAAAAAAGGTTAACTATAAATGATATCCAAAAAACATTAAAACAAATAGAACATACTTCATTGACAAGGAAAATAGAGGGTAGGTGACCCTGGTGAATGTGTGGTGACTGCTTTAACAAAGAAGCGTATCGACCCGCCTTAATAGCAGCATCTGGATCAATAACCGACAAAACTTCCACATGGTCAAGGCCAATTTGTCTCTTAATCAGCTCTAAATTCTCTTTAAGAACCTCGATTTCCCCAAATGGCAGTTTTAGATCCAATGCTTGAACCCCAAGTTGCATGACTTCATCCTTTTTAAACCTTAAGAAAGGCATGCATAGCTTCTGTGTTTGTTTAAAGTTTCCTTCCTGACCGATGGCACTCTGCTGCAGTGCTTGTAGTATCTCTTGGTCCGGAGCAAAAATGCGGTTTTCACTGTCGAATTTGTCACGTAAGATGTTCAAGCACTCCTTTTTCCACCCGTCATACTGTTCGTTTACATAAACTAGACCGATTGTCGGTTTGCTCTGAGTAGTTACTTTATTATTGCTGCCTTTCTTTGAACCACCAGAAGACTGCTTCGTAAGAAGCTTCCTGAAAGTGATAATCAGATTTGAAATAAATAACAAATAATCAACTGACGAACATAAGTAACCGGTTAAGAACTTGCTCGATAGTAACAGATTACAAACATAGAACATGAAGGACATATCTCATAAAAATATCAACTTAGATTCTCCAATTTGGTAATTACACTTTTTTTTTACCCAGCCTGCTAATTTAAGTGGTCTAGTTTGGACAAGTAAAAAAAACTTTACTACCAGAATATAGTTACCAAAAAGGAGCAATGAAAACCTTTAAATTCCAAACTGTCAGCATAAAAAGATATAATAACAAATTGGACCGTTTTGCAATATACATATGGAATTTACCCTGAGATAAAAGTTATATGTAAAGCAAGTTGTTGTGAACCTGAAATTGGTTATAGAGTCCTGCAGGTATCTGTTAGCCTTTTGAAGGGTTAAATCTGGGTTTTCAGCTTCAGGCCATCCAGCTTTGATGACAAACCCTTCTTTGTTCAAAAGCTTCCTCCACACGTACTCAGAATAATGTGGGCAAATAGGAGCAATAAGACGGGTTTGAATGTCCATAAACCGCCACAAAAGATCACGATTCATGCCACTCGACCCACAAAAAACCCTATATTCATCTCTAGCTGCCTGAAGATCATAGAATCCAGATTTAAGAGCTTCGCGGAACATATAATCGCCGTAGTTCTTCTCTGTCATTTTAATAGCAAAGTTCATTTCATTAGCAAATACACGGTCCGCATAAGTAGAAGGCGGGCCAGCTCTTAAAGACGACTCAGCAGCAAGAACTTCTTCCATCCATGTCCTTTCTTTAGTCAAACGCAAAATCGCAGCATTAGCGGTTTCGAACACAAAGTTAGCATCATCCATACCATCACCCGCATCAGCAAGAGAGAATCTGGTAGCATCAGCTGAGAACTCCTCAATAGCTTGCTTTAATGTCCTAAAGTTCCCGGTCGATTTTGACATTTTCTCAGAATTCAACATGATATGGCCATTGCATCTAAACCCACGAGGCCAGTGTTTTTCGGGAAATATAGCTGTATGGTTATAGATACAAAACGTGAGATGGTTTTGTATAAGATCCTTACCAGAAACTCGAAGATCAAGCGGGTACCAATACTCAAACTCCTTCCTCATCTTGTTTAGAAGATCCAAAGAAATATTTGAATGTTTTGGTTCTGGTCCCTCAAGAAACAAATAATCCCACACATCATCGGTTAACTGTTCTGGTTTCACCGAAGAAGTATCCGCACCAAATAACTCGCCTTTCTGCAACAGATGACAGACTGTATAATACGCCATGTAAATGGTAGAATCAGATAACGATTCCACTAAAAATTCCTCATCCCATGGAATACGGGTCCCAAGGCCAAAACTTCTGGAGCATGCCCATTGGTTAAGCCAGCTCAGTGTATGCTCGAACCCGTGCCGGGTCTCATCAGAATATAAATTCATTTTTTCTAAGCATTCTTCAGCAGATTTTCTCCAACTAGATTCACCATAAATGAGATACCATTGATCGGTTAGAGCAACAACGCACTCATCACCTGATCTTGACATGACTTTCTTTTCGGGTTCACTGTATACAACAGCTAGGTTAAGTTCCAAAAGTTTGGCTCTGATCAAGCTTTTAGCATCTTGAACACGGGCCCCGGCATGTTCACCAGCGATCATTGTTCCTTCATAGAAACCGCCTTTGTATATAACCTTTTTAGCTGCGTCAAGCTTCTCTCTCTCATTTTGGCTCT
The DNA here is from genome assembly GCA_026074375.1 of Tanacetum coccineum. Classification (NCBI taxonomy): domain Eukaryota; kingdom Viridiplantae; phylum Streptophyta; class Magnoliopsida; order Asterales; family Asteraceae; genus Tanacetum; species Tanacetum coccineum. The sequence continues at coordinate 12,034 of BQNB010069936.1, forward strand.
TAATCTTCATGTCAGTGCATATTTTTTCTGCTGATTTATCGCCAAATTCTGGGTGGTTGATGATCGGGATGACCTCAAAGGGTAATACCCAGTCATCTCGCACGCCAAACTTAGCCCTGAATGGAGCTTTTGCTTTCAAATCCTGCAATAACAGTTTGGTGGTACAAGAATTAAACAAAATCCAGATCAAATTATTGTTGTACCAAGTTGGAGGATGTACAGAGCAGATTGTCACCCCAGAAATCATGGTTTTCTTGCTTCAATTATCAAATCTAATTACTGTTATGGGGTACCAGTAGACATGTTTCCACTTTCGCTTAATTTAAAAAATTCATTGTGCAACAGCTATTTAAGTTCAGTAAAGTAAACATCGAAATGTACGCCGTAAATACTACTCTACTCACATTAGTCACTTTTTTATACCAGTTACTTGATTCACATCAGGCACAAAATTTAACACCTATGTTCTAGCATCAAGAATCCTTATTCCAAATCAATAACACAAAATGACTCATTGTATGAAGCCTCTCACAACATATCATAGTAAAATATATACCAACTGAATACACAGAATTTAGTACCTGCAGCGCCATGAAATCATCAGGGGAATCACTGGGTACACTGGTAACAATCCCAGTACCCTTATCAGTGAGAACCGAAAGCATTGGAAGACAATATATAATTTCATTAAACGAGAGCGGAGATCGGAGGGGTAACCCTATAAGATCTTGACCAGTCAATTCCACAAGACACGTCGGCTTTTCAGGAACACGTGACAAACGTTGATAAGCCAAATTACGAGCAGCGCGTTCAGTCAAAACAAAAACCTCAGATTCATTAATCTCAAAAGCACCGTATTTGCCATCTGGCAATACCCACGCATTTGTTTGACCATACATTGTCTCAGGCCTAAGAGTAGCAGCAGCTAAGAAAACTTTCTTTCCTTCTAAAAAGGCAAATTTATCAGGAAAAGGTGGGACCACTTCCATCTTGATAAGTGTATACTCTTGTGGAATAACACCTTCACCTGATGCACGATCATGATCAGCACATGGCTGCCCATCTAAAGGAGAATAGATTGTGTAACGTAAATCTTTAACAATCTTTCCATATTCTTTCAGTTTCCGCATCTGCCAACGCACAAATTTATCAAAAAACGGATTAATGTCCGTTGTGATAAACGATCTTCTCCAATCCGCTCCAAGTCCAAAAGCTTTCAGATCTTCCACAGCCAATGGAGGAAAAAACCTTAACCATTGAACCGGATCCTGAAAAGTTGCTATCTCCTCGTCTGTTAAACCGTAACCCCTCATTATCTCCCACTGGTAGGTTTCCCTACCAGTTTTTGCAGCAGCCTTCGACTTTTTGCCCTTAAACTTTTCCGGGTTGCTTGTTTCATTAGGTGTAGGGTTGGTGTCACTGCCGGAGGATCCTGAAAAGTTGCTATTCGCCTTCGTTGTTAAACGTAACCCCTCAATATCTCCCAATGGTAGTTTCCCTGACCAGTTTTTGCAGGTCAGTCCTTCGACTTTTTGCTCTTTAAACTTTTCCGGGTTGATTTGTTTCGTATTAGGTGTAGTGTTGGGTCAATGGATTCGTTATTCTCTGTCTTCCTCTGACTGAAAAAGCAAAGGTTGGATTGGACAAAATATCGTGATCTCTGTCTCCTCTGACGGAAAACAAGGTGGATTGCCAAATTTTTCCATCTCCCTTCGAAGCTTGTCTGCTGATGCTTTAATAGGCATACCGGTGCAGTGAAAACCAAAAGGTAGAAGAACATTTGCCCCTCTCAAACGGTGGTAAGCTGCGGCAAACTCAACCTTCGAGAGGGAGAATGCATGCCCCAAATGCAAGTACCCGTTCATATATGGAAATGGAAAGCTTCCAAAAAACTTTTCATTAACTTTGGGGGGTTGATCCTTAGCTTCAGACTCGAAAACACGAGACTCGTCCCACAATTTTCTCATCTCGTGTTCCATTTCTAAAAGCTGGTCCCTCCTCTTAAAGCTCCTACCACTTTCTGTCTCTGCCATCTCGTTACTAATTTGACAAAAGCTGCAAAACAAACGATGATATTAAAAAATATATATAAGCCGAATGATAGTATGCCAACAGAATGTGACTAAATGAAGATCAGGTAAGTGGAAACAACTAATTTGACGAACTGTATTCTTCTTTTTTATTGTTGTAAAGTGCAGCCACGCTGCGTGACCAATTTTTTAGCACAGATTAATAGGGTTTTTCAAGTTGGATAATTTTCTCTATAAGCATGATAAACCAGACAAAAAAAAGTTGATTGATACAAAAATGAAGCAGATATAATACATTAAATGAACTTGACAAAATAAAAGACCGGCTAGAGGTTTTTGTCAATTAGGGCCTGTTTGGTTAATTTTTTATTAAGTGGTGTTTAATTAACGGACAAGTTAATGTGGAGATTTTCAGTTTTGTCACTTATTATTTTAAGTTATTTTTTTGATTAAGTGAAAAACAAACATATTTTAACATGACTTAATAAGTTAAGTTTTTCCATATTAAGTCAATTAAGTAAAAATCAAACACCACCTTAGTATCTCTAAAAAAGATCCAATTTTACGCACATTCTCATGAAAATTTTAGTAGCTCGATATGAAATTGTGTTTCAATTTGTCATATAATTTAGATGCCCTATGGTAAATTTAAAATAACAGAATTCAATGAAACAAAAGCAAACTCCCGACAAAATATAGTATAGCTAAGCGTTTTGTACACAACTTTTTAACTCCATTTATAACCTTTTTTCATGAAAATACAAGAACTGTGATGCAGAAACTTAAGTGAAGCAGATAATAAGATACCTGCGACGTATAATGGATGATTGAAGATTGCGGATTACACTATGTGGGTGTAGAAGAAGGTGGCGTATCAACGCCACAGTAGATTATGGCGTTTGTATTATAGTTCCTGTAGACAGAATAATAGAAAGTACCATTATCATTAGATGCCAGAATGAGAAGTCTAACCATTAAAACGTGAATAAAAACTATAAAATTCCATCTAGTTTCGCGTTCCTTTAATCTTCTATATAAAAAATCTAGCAAGCATTGTCTTATACGAGATCAACTTCGTTTAAATAAAATCGAAAACGCTACACGCTACTTGCCAAACAAGCTTTATATCTCACGCGTAGACATACCCTAACTTAGAACAAATAAAAGCGTTTCGTATTCTATTGGATTCCGTAAATCGAAACTAAAACTCCCAGTCAAATGCTAATCGAATGTTTATATAGGTTGTTAGTACAAATTATACCAACACATAAATGTAAGTTGTTAATGTAAGTTGTTCAGATTATTTTTTATAACATAGAATTCGTGTTTAAGACTTGTATAAAGGATGCATACAAGTAAGATTCCAATTGAATAGTGTTGTAGAAGTTACCGTGTTGGAATTGTAATAACGATGTTGAGGCGATGAGTTAATGGAAGAAAATATTAACCAAGTGCGGTCAATTAGTCTATGTGCTAAAAACATAGGGTGGTAATATTTTATTGTGGCTTTTTTTTTTAGTTTGATAAAGGTTTTTTTTTTAAACTTGGTGAAAAAAGTAATGAAAATCAATTTGGGATGCCTTTGAGGTTCTGTGTTGTTTAAGATCCTATTACCGTGCATATCAATAGAATTTTATAGCTAGATATATAGGTGGTGTGATAAAAAAGTTTATCATGATTATAACTTTTCGATTAATAATATTAAAGTTTATAGGATTTGTGGAATATAACATAATGTTTTGAATCCCGGGTTCGACTACGGGCGTTGTACCGGTACAGTCGAATATAATCCGGTCGTCAAATTAAACCGATAGTGTTTAGTATTTTCAGAAACCCTTTGGTTATTAGACTTGTCGGGTTTGAAGTGACCCTGGTCAACCCAGTTTTTGAGATATATATATACTTTTTTTGTATCATTTCAAATATATATTGGAACGGGTTGACCCGGTGGTCGAACCGATTGAACCGGTAACCCGGTTTGGTGGACGTGACTCAGGGTCGATTAGAGACTTTTGTTTGCGAGTCTCCGTTGTTGTGCTTTTCCCTAGTTTCCAGAATAGCTGTTTGGGTATGTCTTTCTACATGTGTGTTTGAATTCACATTTCACTGTTTTCCAGAATAGTTTTACCTTTCAAGAGAAATAGTTTAAAATTTCACTTGTTAAGAATTGAATTTTTTTTTAATTATATTATGTGTAGCAGTGTTGCAAAACACTGGCTCCGAAGTAAGATTAGACACTTCCTAGGCCCAAAACCTTGCCGGTATTAATGTTTAACTGGGTGGCAAACAAATTAGTTCGTCAAAAGTGTGTCAACGTCGATTCTAACGGAACAGGGTCAAACAAATAGGTCAACCGTGGTCAACGACGATCAACGGTGGTCAAACTTGCCAGAAACCTTTTAATTTTGCCGAAAGTACCTAAAACTCATCGTAAACTTGTTTTGGTCACTTATATTAACTGTTTAAATCTATTACAAGTTGTTTTTTATAAAAAAAACTTGCCAATAATATCTAAAACTCGACGGAAATACACAAAACTTGCCGGAAATACCAAAATTTTGCCAAAAATGTAAATCCGATTAATCGTCGATTAATCCCGCCTTGACCGATTACAAGCTACAAGGTGGTCGACCGTCCGGCTAACGATTCACGATTTTTACAACCTTGATATATAGTAGAGATTGTAACTTTTAAAATTGATTTTGTGAAAAGATTAAGATTTTTGGAATTTAAGAGTATTAAGTTTTTATTATTAGTAAATCAAAAAAAAATTGTTTACTATGACTCCTTTTTTTTATTTCGGTGTTTTTTGAAGTTCTTACCTGACCTTAGATAGAGAAATAAATACTTTAAAAAGCGCTCTTGAGAATAACTTGTTTTAAAGCATCGAGCATGTATAATTGACAATTGTAGAGTTACACTACTTTTTTCCATTAATGTTTGTCTAACAACAGGAAGGTTCTCGAAACTGATAAGTAAGGTCGCTGGAGGTGGTCACCATGGTAGGTGAGCTTGTTAAAGTTAAAGGGGATGTGGTTTGTGAAGAAGATAGGTGTGAAGATAAGATTATGTTACGAAAAAGGTAAAATACTCTTTAAATGTCCACAAACAAAATGAAAAAGAAGTGATTTTTACATCTTATATCTTCTTAAAAACAAATATTATTCAACATAAATGTCTTCTTTATAAAAAAAACAAACGACGTAGAGTGTGAATTTTTTTTCTTTTTTTTTAAGATTACATGCCTGTTTGGCATGAGCTTTTTTGGAGCTGTAAACTTTTTGTTACAAAAATAATCTCTTCCAGAATAAGTAGCTTTATTTGGATGCGTCAACTTTAAGCTTTTATTTTAAACAAGTAGCTCTTAAATGAAAAGTTAATTCATGAAGCTTTTAAAATCGTTAGGTTCTATTAAAACTGTAAATTAATGATATACCCTCCAACCATATTAAAATCTATTAAAATATGTCCTTTAAGTCATTTTACAACTTATAATTACAGTTAACGGCTAATTTATCAAACACTTTTATTGATAAAAAAATATAATTTATAGCTCATATTAACAATTTTGCAGTTTACAGCTTATAATTTAGAGCTTACAATTAATTTTGCCAAACATACCCTGCTATAAAAGACATTTACAGATGCTTTATTCAAACAGCATCCGTCATTTGTGCTTAAATAGATCTTTTTACTCCATGTAACACTCGATGCATCACTCGTATGTAACTCATTTCTTATTCCTAGTTAATTGCTAGGTCCCTTAAACGAATGCCACTTGTTAAAAACGGTTCATTTTTTATTATTTTTAGTAGATTTATATCTATCTTATCAAAAGACCAAAAAGACTTAATAATAAAGCGGAGTTGTTTAAATCTGTACCAAACATTTTATATTTTTAAAAGACTAAAAGAATTTTTAATAATAAGGTGTTGTTAAAATCTGTATAATATTAGTTATAAGTCTCGTGCATATACGAGGTACAATCGTAAATCAAAGTTATTTTAAATTTTAGTTTAGTATACTGACATATAAAAATTTACCCGTGTTAATGTTTTTATAATTATGATATAAGTAACTGACATAGATGTTGAGGTTGATGTTGTTAATTAAATTTAACTATTGATATTACATAATGAGTGTTGATGAAGTTAAAATATTAAGTTTTTTTATAATGTTTTTACGGATATACTTATATAAATTTTAAGTAAGAATTACATGAGTTGTTGTTATAAGTATAATCTTGTATATTTACTTTCTTATCACAGTAACTTGTGCTTAAATTTGAAATTTATATTCCCGGTTACATAAATTTTAGCCGTATTTTAATTTTCAAGTGCGGTTTACTGTTACGCATAGGTTAATTATAAAAGGAATAACATAAGTCCTTTTTGCACAACATATAGTAAAACTTTGTGTGTGAATACAATTATGTCACGTAAAAATGATATTTTAATGTTACGATTATTTATGTTTTTATAATAACAAGTATAATGTCATTATACGTAAACAAGTTATGTAGTCGTTAGTTTGTTGTTTTTCATTGACGACAAATATATTAAGGTTTAAACATGGTATTATAATGCATTGATTATGATAAAAGAAAATTTTTTTCATGCATATAGTTTATCTTTTGCATAAACTAATGTATACGTGCTTACATCTTACTAAACAAATGGTTTCAAGAATCATACTTAATACTTAAACTATTGCATTCAGTAATAAGACAAAATAGAATTAACCATAAATTTGAAATAATTTTTCCTATATTTCAAAATCTTTCCATTTTAAATGTTTAGAGATATTTTTTTCTTGAAGGTTGTACTAATCAGATATTTTAACGACAGTTAGAGATTTTGTAATGCTTTTTTGTGATACCGCGTCTTGACAATTGTCGGGCGTAATGCACATGACGGATCCTACGATTTCAAAGAGGATCATTTAAATCGACGGGTCCGTCGATCCGGGGGATTGTTAGATTTGAATCAGCCTTTGTCTCATTTAAATAGAAGCAGATCTGATCATTTCAAATCAACCATTTTCTCCATTCTCTCTCTAAGCATCATACTTAGTTACGTTCTTGCATACATTCATACCTAAATATTCTTTAATCATTACACTTGTTATAAAATCCATTACAAGTGATCCAATCATTTTCACTTTCAAGTGAAGAACACAAAGAAGATCTCCAAGCTTCAAGTGTTAATAGTTTAGTTGTGTCAATAACAATTGTTATGTTATTTACTTCCACCATCATTCATTAAAGTGTGTGTAATCATAGGTGTATGATTGGTTAGTATTTTAGTCCTTAAAATACGTAATGAAGTTTAGGTTGGTTCTATCTCAAAATAAGACTCGGTATTTAGCTATATACTGAAAAAAAAGTGTAAGCGACGTGGTTTTCTCCGCCTAAAGGGAGCTTGTTGATATACTAAAGAGAAGTCTCAAGTTGGGTACTCGGTGAGTGGAGCATGGCGAAGAGGATCTTCGTCATTGAACCACTATAAATCAACATGTCTTTGGTTTGATCTTTCCTATCTTACTTACTTATTACACTCATTTATTTATTTATAGCATTGCAATCATATACATTCTTGTTTATCTATTGAGTTCACATAAGTAAGCAAATCTAAGTTTTAATTTTAAAACGGTAAAATATATTCAATTCCCCTTCTAGATTCCTATAATTGGTATCAGGAGCCACGCTCACCAAAAATTTTAAAATTTATTAGTTTAAAATATCTGAATCGATCTATGGATTTTGAAAACTACAAAGAACGGAAATACACTATTTGAAAGTGACTGTTTTATTTATTGAAAAATATATTTGAAACTTATGTTAAATCAAAAGATCTACTTTGGCATATTATCAATAATGGTAATTTTCCACCGGTTGTCAAAAACACGACTACTCAAGCTTTTAAGGTGGTTCCTTTTGAAAAACAAGATGACACTCTTTAAAAGAAACTTGCTAAAAATAATGAGGCTAAAATGATTCTTTATAATGTTTTATCTAAATAATACAAAAGAATTTTTATGTGTAAAACGGCTAAAGAAACTTAGAAATCGTTGTTAGTCACACATCAAGGTAATAGCCAAGTTAAGGATAATAAAATTGATCTTCTTGTTCAACAATATGAAAAAATTTATATCCTTGAAGAAGAATCTATCGATAGCGCCTTTTCTAGATTTAACACTATTATTACTAAACTTAAAGCTCTAAATGAAGGTTTTTCTAGCAAGAACTGTGTTAGGAAGTTTCTTATGGATCTTCATCTGAAGTGGAGAGCAAATGTCACCGCGATTGAAGAATCGAAAGATTTGTCATCACTAGCTCTAGACGAGCATATCGATAATCTCAAAGTACATGAGGTAATCATGGAAAAGGGTTCCGAGATTCACAAAGGAAAAAAGGAAAGGGTCAAGTATATTGCCTTAAAAGAAAAGAAAGAGTCTAGTGATGATGAAACATCGACGTCCTACAGTGAAGACGAAGAATATGCTATGGTCGTAAGGGACTTCAACAAGTTCTTTTGAAGAAAGGGTAAATTCGTTAGACAACCACGTGATGAAAGAAGTCATTTCGGAAAAGGGATGAAAAGAAAGACAAGAGTGATCATAAATGCTTTAGATGCGGAGATATGAATCATCTCATTGACGATTGTCCAAAACCTCCATGAACAAAGACCAAAAGGCATTTGTCGGGGGTTCTTGGAGTGATAGCAAAAATAAAGACGAAGAAAGGACTAACGAAGAAACTTGTCTCATGGCTCAATCGTCAAATGTGGTAACTCTTTACTCTTCTTATTATATTGATAATGCTTCTTCCTTATATGATGATGCTATGCAAATTCAGTATGATAACTATAGAACCATAGAGGTGGGGTGAATATGGTCTTCTTGACTTCTTCGAAGTTTATAAAACTTCAAGCCTCAAAGAACCGATTGGTGTAAAGATTTACTTGATGATAAAGACAATAAGTAGAAAGAGACCACGATATATACTGGTTCGGGATATACCATTTGTACGTCCAGCTATGAATCCACGATACCTATACTATTACTCTAGTATAATCCTTATGGTGGACTATAAACCGTATTACAACTTCGCTCCATCGATATACACTAAGATCAGCGCTCACTAAGAAGAGCTACTCCCTACGGTATTTCGCCCTCGAAATCCACCTCTAAGAACCCATGATTCGACTTTCTTCTAGGATCACTAAGATCAACTAGGACCACTAAGAACTTCCCCTTGGAAGTATACCAAAACCCCAACTAGATCACCAAATGATCTAGGCTTAATCATTAAGATACAAGACTTCCCTTACAACCAAATTGAATGATAGTTGATTGTTTAAATCAAGCCCTAACCTAACCTAGAGACTTAATTCTAGTAGAAAAGGTATGATAAAGAAGACCCTCGACTAATAACACACAAGTGTGGATTAGGTACTTGTGTGTCTCTCTTGCGAAGATGTGTTCTTTAATAGAATTGTTAAACATTATGTTTGCATCATGTATCATATATGAAAGGTTTAAGCATAAGAGAGGAAGACTTGAGAGGTTTTATTTATCACTTTTTAATTTTTCAATAAAAGAGAGAATGGAAGGAGAGAAAGAGTTACAAAATGGGAAAAGCTTCTAATCTGTGTGTCTAATCTAGTATTTATACTAATTTCCTACCCTACTTTCTTAAGTGGTAATTTGGTCAATGTAAGTTGTGTTGACCAAATTTCCCTTATTACATTATAAATACAACTAAGAATACTTAATAATACAAGACCAATTTATATAGAATAATAAACACTTTTTATTCCTAACAATCTCCCCCTAATGGTGGGTTATTCTTGTCGCATCATTGATTGTAGAATTGATCTTCCATTCACAAACGACTCCCATCTTCTAATCTGCTTGCGGTGCTTTAAACGCTTTATAATTTCTCTTTCATACGCTTTCATTATGTTGAGGTCTAACTCACCAAGCAATGGAGTCTTTGTCTTGAACTCGGTCTCAAAGATCTTCAACTTTACTTCCTTGAGCACCTTTTCTAGAGTTGCATCACAAAACTTTGATATATCAACCAAGTCCATAACCCTCTTCTCCTCTTTGTTGTTCAAGTAAATCAAACCTATAGAAGGTTCATCTACAATGGAGTAAGGATTACATGCATCGATACCAGGAAATGTTAATGTTAGAGCAGTGAGGTTGATCTTTATCTGGTAGCTCTTTATCCCAAGCTAAAAGTCATGAACTCTTTCTAGATCATACAACTTCTAATAAAAGTAAGCAATGAATTCAACAACTTGTTCTCATGGTAGTTGACTTTGTTGTTCAGGCACAAGTAGTACATATCTTCAATATCATTCTTGTTGAGATGTTTAAAGTCTGCCTTAAAAATGCTATATGGTTTGTCATTTTCTCTCATCATAATTATTTGTTCCATGAAATCAAGCCCATATTGTTTGTCAATTGTAATTCTAACAACTTCAACAATCCTGTGATTAGAGAAAACTTCTTTTGGATCGACCCTTACCTTCACGTGCTTAATCTTGTACATCCTTTTATGTCATGAATCTTCCAATGTTGAATCGACAACCGTGCTTCTTCATTGAAAGTCTTAAATACTTTACTAACCTATCGAATCATCTTTTCCTCAAGATCTTCTTCAGGAAACAAAATTTCATGAATCTTATGAAGTGAGAGCACATACTTCTTCTCCTCAGTATTCCCGTTCTTCAGAAAGAATAAATCCTTCTTGTACAAATACCTTGAAGGTTCATTCGGATTCCTTTGAGGACCATACAATACAGGAGCATCTTGCTTTGAACGAGTCAAATCTTCTTGCCTGCTTTTCCATACTATTTGATTCTCTATATAGTTCTTTGCTTGTTCAAGATGGTAGGCATATTCCTCAACATCTCTAAACTGATTGCTCAACATGTCTTTAATTGTAGCCTCCATTCTTTCATGATCATAAATAGTAGGTACTCGCTTATCCACATTCTGAAACTCATTCAGCAACTCAGGAGTTTCATCTTCCGGGATCACCTCATCTTCATTGATTATTGGAATATCAACTCATGCATCAAAATCTTGCTGTTGTGGTTGCTCAAATGTTGATGTGTTGGATTTCTTAGCAGGTTGTTTTGATGAAGAGACTCTAGCAGACTTTGAACTTCTAGATGTCTTATGCCTTTTTGCATTCTTCTCCCCCTCGTGAGGAGCATCGTCACCAGGATGGTCGTCATGATCGTGTTTGCGAAAGGCATCGTACATACAAGAGTCAGTTGAGGCTAAAGACTTTTCATACTTGGCCTTTAGTGCATTCCACAATTCAGGATCATCAACTTGAGATTGAAGATCCGATTTTATCTTCAAATAAAGTTGTTGTTGAAGATCAGAGGTTGATGTAGTTGAAGTATTGTGGTTGGATACACATTAAGAATTGTATTCTGCATGTGAATTCTGAAAAGTTCTTCAGTTATCTTGGGAGCATGTGCAGCAAACTCTTGTGAAATCAGAGCAGGCTCAACAGCTTGTGAAGACTCTTTTTCTTTCTTAACAACATCATTCACCATCCTTGGAAGATTTTCTTTCATAATATCATTGGTAGTAGATGTAGTAAGCTCGGGAACAATTTCTCTAAGAGTTTCATTCACTTTCTCCATGATGCCCTAAAAATAACGGTTAGTAACAAACATTTGTTTCATATGCTACATTATGAGACCTTGTTGCCTGCTCATTCTGGAAACAATCCCTCGAAGATGTGTGTGTCTACTGGAAGTTGGTTGTTCTGGATCGTAAGATGGTACATCGGGCATAGGTATATCAGAAACCGTCAATTCCTCAGGAATTGCCTTATCCGAAGATAAGTGAGTCCTAATGGATCTAGGAGGTGAGGGAATGGGTGTCTGCATCTTCTCAGTCCTAATCTCTGAACTACCCGTCTCTTGAGTTTTGATTAATGATTGATCATTGTGATCATCATCATCATTATCATCCTTATCATCCTTATCATCAATCTCATCATCATCATCCTTCTTCTCCTCATCATCAACAATCTCCTCTAGATTTTCCTTATGACTCTCGGGGCTCTATCCTATTACCGCAATCATCATTACTTAGTAACATAGTATCAGCAAAATCACTACTACTAGATTCATCATCTCCTTCTACAAGCTTCTCAATATCCTCTTCTAATATCCTCTTTTCAACTGCAATAACATTATGTTATTCTTTATATACTTTTGTAGTTTTAGCTACAGCTAGACTCAGTTGAGTTGCTTCAATAATGTCATCTCTTTCTCTATCATCACTGGGAAGAAGAGGAGTGGTTAGAGTAGGTTTCTTTTGCTTGATCCTTATTTTCAAAGATGTCTTGGGTGTGCTAGACTCCCCTGCAATCTGTTTACCCTTCTTTTTCTTTTGAACAACATCAAGGTTAGGTGTCCTAGTGGCTCTAGGTGTCCTAATAGTTCCCTGGGTAGATTCAACCGGTTCTGGTTAAATCATTGGAACTTCTACCCTTTTATACTCATACATATAATCCTTATACGTCTGGGTGTCTTTGATCTCATCAGTCCGCAAATCATCCAGAATTTGCATACCACGTACCGTCACCTCCCCAGTTGTGTATATATTCACCAATGGAGTATCATCCTTGATCGTATGATATTCCTCTTCAAGTCTCTTAGGAATAAACTCTTACTTCTCCATGAGATCAACAATTATCAGTTTTGTGAAGCTAGGATACTGGATAGTACTTTTCTTTTGCATGACGTAATGTAAGAAATCTGACCATATAAGACTTGCATAGTCAGCATGAACTTTGTTAACTACAGCATGGAAGATTTGCAAGACATTGATCTTGGTCTGATCATGGTCGATCATTCTGGATGTGAGACATATGTTGAAGATTTTGAACAATGTCTGCCATGGTTGAGCCAGATTCTTGACAAAGAAAGCACTCACTCTCGGAAGTGATCCTTGATATCCAAGTATCTTGATAAATGGCTAGATGTAATCAAAGTCAGCAGATGGGATAAATGGTTGTTCAGGAGTTTCGACTGGAAGTTTGAGAGTAACGCGGAACATATCTACAATGTATATGATATCTTTCTTATCTAACATGAAACGGATTGATTCATTAGCATTGGGGACTTGTTTGACTGTCTTGTAGAATTGTTGTATGTAGATAGCCGGAACATCAACAGTAGCAGTGAGAGCATAGCTTAGGACATGATCACTAAGTATGTGTCCAACAATCCTACATTCCTTCGAGCATGGAATGTTTAGAAGAGTAGTCTTGTTGTTGCATCTTCCAACTGATACTTGTTGGTTCAAGGACATAAGCTCATTAGCTGGTGTGATTTGTTATGCAGATGATGATTGTGGTTGTTCCATTATGAGAGATGTGTGATAAAATGAAGTGATTAGTGAAATGAGATAAAGTCATGAAATAATCAATTATATAACATTTTTGTCTCTTTCCACTCTATTTGTTTTATATGTTTTGGCAATTCTTTTTGAACATATTTTTGATCACTTTCTTTCTCATGTGCCATTACTTGCATTTTCGGGCACATGTCATATGCTTTGTTCTTTTTATTACTCTTTTGTATGTTCTTGCAATTCTTTTTTTGAACACACACTCACTTGCTTTTTCACGTACGGATTTTATCTTTCTTTCTGTTGAAGTTTCCTCACCAAAAAGCTTTGTGTAATGATACTCTTCCAAGAATAATAAAAATATACTCTGATTTTGAAAAGACACTTGATATTTGAGAAATCCAAGAGTAGAACTTCATCTTCTTAAAACATTTGTGAAAGAGTATCACTTTGACAACACAAGATTCTTTCTTTTTGACAGAAACTAAGATATTTCTAAAACCACGGTTGATGTTTTCAAAGACTTGTAATGAAGAATATAGCTATAGAATGAAATTCTCTTATATTTCAAATGGATGGTCACTAAGCCGCTACCATATTATAAAATTTAGAAAACGGTCAAAACCGGATGCAACTTAGACCATTGACGCGATTGAATATAGAAGAACTTGTCATAAACTATATTGAACATTAATTCTGAAACTCATTGCATTTTGATTTGAATCTTTTTGAAAACTTTGTGATTTGACTTTTGAAACATGAGATGTTGAAAAAGATCACAGACAATTGAATCACAACTTTTATTTAACTTTCCAATAAATCATCTTTGATTTTGAACATGTGAAGCACATTTTAATCAACAATCACATATAATGAATTTTTTGCTAACAATGACGTATTCTTATATTTGACAACGGATAGTCACTAAGCCACTCACACATTCTAAAAGTTTAGAAAACGGTCAAAACCAGATGCAACTTAGATCGCTGGCGCGTTTGTCAATATAGAAACATAAAATCTTAACTAGATTTATCATTTGCTCACATAAGCTACATTGCAACACTTAAGCCCATTAATGCATTTTTCGTAATTCATACTTAAGCCCAATAAGCACGTTATGAAACCTAAATTCTCAGCCCAATACACATGTTCCAAAAGCTTATAATTGCCTAACAATTAATTTTGAAAGTCTATTTAGTAAGGCATACGAAACCGGCTTAAGGCCCAAACATGTTTCAAATTTATGAAACCCCAAAATCCCATTAAGAATTACGAAACCCATGTGTTTTTCAATTTGAATTTTTGAAAGTGCAACAAAATACTTTCGTAATTTCTTATTTTTGAAACACACAGTTGATGCATGTTAACAACACATAATGGCCGTTACATCATAGAAACAACATAATTCAATCATGAAAGCTTCCTATTTTAAGTACTTGAGATTACTGAAATTTCATATTCATATTTACAAAACCCCTAAGAAAATTACGAAACCTTCGAGCAATCATCAAATCATGTTTGTCAGAGACCAGTTAGCATTAAAATCATATGAATAAACCCTAAGGAACCTTTTTGCCCAATCTAATTGCAATGAACTTCCCTTAATTGACATCGATTTGGTTTTTACGAAACCCTAACCTAATTTAATAAATCTCTTAATACAAATAATCCGTAAAAATGTTTATTTCTATCTTATGATCTTCTCATGTTTTGTCAATAATAGATCACAAAATCATTACAAATAAAATTTAGAATGCTCAAGCTTTAGACTAATAAGTTTTCCTAAATTAAAATACCTTCTACACATATTCTTTCATATGAGTAACTTAGACTTTTATTTTTTTGAAAATTATGTAAATATTGTTTGCAATATGTTACATCATAGATGACATCATATCATCTTCATATCTTAGGCAAATCTATCAAGATTACACAAAATATTTCAAGATTTGGTAATCTAAAATTCAGATTTTGTGTCAGTAAGCCGGTTCTATTATATAGCATTGGACGGTTCCCTTTTAGGAAAGGAACCGCTATGAACCGGTGAACAGTAGAGGACGGCTCCATTAGAAAACACTGGCTGGTTCCCTTTATGAAATGGAACCGCCTAAAGCCGGTGAATAGTAAATAGCCGGTTCCAAGTGTTTACACTGGCTGGTTTCCTTTTGCAAGGGTACCGCGGGAACAGTGCTAAAGTACCAGTTTTTGCCTATATATACCAAGCCATTTCTCATGTTTTACTCACCCATTCTCATTCCAATCTCTCTTATAATCTGATTTCTCTCTTGTTTTCAGAACTAGATAGCTTTCATACATCATTTATAGGTAATTCTCTTAATAGAAGAAATTGCCAAAATAGCATACGAGACGATCAAGTTCAAGCAATCTTGTTTCGCATCTTCATCATCTCATCAAGATCACTTTGTTGTATCTTGTACATCATTTAGTTGTTGTAGTATCAATCATCATCCTTGTATAAAGAAGTTGATTGCATTGGGTTGATTCTACCTTTGTTAGAATCTGGTATTTAGCTTTATACCGTTAAAAAGGTGTAAGCGACATTGTAAGGCTTCTCCACCGGTTATAGGAGATTGGTGACTAGTGTTTACGAACTCTCGAGTAGGTGACTCGGGGAGTGGAGTAGGACAAGGAAGGTGTCCTTGTAGCCGAACCACTATAAATGCTTGTGTCCCGATTCTATCTTTTCTTACTCTTTCTTTTCTTTACTTGCATTTTATATTTATCTCATATATCGTTCTTCAATCAATATCGTCACATTCACATAAACTCAAACTATAATTTTGAAAAGCAAATTTTAATTGGTAAAACTATTCAACCTTCCCCTCTTTCAGTTTTCCACAATTGGCATCAAGAGCAAGGTTACTAAAGCTTTTTGAAATATATTGTATTTTAAAACTTTAAACGATCAAATGGATTCGAAAAACTACAAAGAAGGTTAGTCTATGCAAAGACCACCTCTCTTTGAAGCTAATTGCTTTATATATTGGAAAAATAGATTTGAGACTTATGTGAAGTCTAAAGATATTGATTTTTGGCATATAATTGTTTGTGGTGATTATAAACCTACTAGTAAGAACTTAGTTACAGGTCAAGACGAAGCTATTTCATATGATAAACTAAAAGACGAACACAAAAAAAATGTTTTCTAAAAATGATGAGGCCAAAATGGTTTTATACAAGCCTTTGCCTAAAAAGGAACATGAAAGAACTTTTATGTGCAAAACCGCTAAAGATGTTTGGAATTCTCTTATAATCACTCATCAGGGTAACAAACAAGTAAATGATAATAAAATAGACTTGTTTGTTCAAAAATATAAAGAATTTACTATTTTTGATGATGAAACCATTGATTGCGCATTTTCTAGATTTAATAATATTATTACATCTTTAAAAGCACTTGACGAATCTTTTTCAAGTCGTAATCATGTTAGGAAATTCTTGGGGGCTCTTCCTACTAAATGTGTCCGAAGGTAACGGCTATAGAAGAATCCAAGGACCTATCAACACTACCTCTAGATGAACTCATTGGTAACCCAAAAGTCTATGAGCTGGTGCTTGAGAATGACTTGGAGGCTTCTAAAAACAAGAAAGATAAGTACAAGTCACTAGCACTAAAAGTAAAGAAAGTATTAAGTGGTGAAGAGGCCTCATGCTCAGATAGTGATGATTGTTGAGGTAAATTTACGTGGGCTGCTTGAGCTTGATAAAAGTGACCTCAGCGGTAATAAAGATCAAGTTCAGCTTGGTTCCTCTAGAGCATAGTCCTTCGTCTTCTAGCTGATAATAAGAAAGAACACTGTTAGCTCGCTTCGAGGTGTGAGTCCGGGACCAACTCCGGCATGAGAGTAAGTACAATGATTGTGAGATAAATTCGGAGAATGTAAAGTATGGTTCGGAAAGGTGTTGTGTCCTCCGTCTTGAGGAAATGAGCTCCCCTTTTATACCAATTGGGATTCGCTACAAGACATAACTATGGGGCTCTATCTTGGTATAACTTGTCGGTTACGTATCCCTTCAAGGACAGTGTTCCTTCACAAGGATTGTACCTTTGTCTGATTGTCTTTTGATATTGATGCATTAAGACGGAGCTAATAACTCTGGACCTGATATGTCCTTCGACATACCAGCTTCTCCGAAAATCTAGTGGTGACTCCGGACCTGAGTTTTCCTTCGACAAGTCAGCATCTCCGGAGCGTTTGTTTAGTTTAGCCCGTGTTAGTTTGGCAGAAGCATCTAAGCCAGTTTTATCCTCCGGATATTCTGAGGGAGAATATACCTCATCATGTCTCCCCAGTCTAGTATGAATGCCATTTAGGTTTTCGTGCTAGACTCATCAATTTGTAATTAAGGATTGAGAAGTTGTCTTCTATCTCTTTCATCTTCTCTCTTTTTTACTGCTCTTGGAGGCGTGGATCATCCATCTCCACTTGGTAAAAGCTTATGTGTCGTCATAATGTGGATCCTTTTCCTTCATCATTTACTAGGGTTGCATCATGCTTACGTGGTGACGGTTGATTTTCCCAGAGCCACTATAAATACTTTTCTTTTGTTTTCACATTTTTACTTTTTAATTTTTTACCCCTATCGCTGCTTCTCATTCTCTTTGCCTCAAGGTCCGGTTGCTTGCCGCTGCATCTCCCTTTTTTGAAAGTAGGTACTTTCTCTCTCTTCTTCTTCTTATTTTCCTGCCATGTCTAAAAATGATATGAAAGACCGTATCTGTACCCTTTCTAAGAATGATTTAAAAGATTTGGTGAAGACTTATCGTATACCACTAGATCTTCATCCTCATTTGCCTGATCCTGGGTTTACCATGGATCGTCTTCCTGATGATGCTATAGGCATTTACTCTAAGTTTCTCTGGTTTTTCGGCGTTCGTGTCCCTTTTTCCACGTTCCTTTTATCCGTGCTTAAATATTTCAAAGTGCATATTTCTCAGTTGGTCCCTTTAGGTTTGAATAAGGTGGTGTCATTTGAGGTTGTGTGCCGCGACTTAAATATTGTTCCTACTATTACTTTGTTCCGTGTATTTCAATGTCTTTACAAACAAGGGGATTGGTTTTCTTTCTCTAAACGTCATAATACAGAGGACGTTTGCATGGATGATGGTCCTTCGAGCCTAAAGAAGTGGAAGGATAAGTTTTCCATGATAGATCGTAGAGCCATTCTAAACTATCTGACATGGAGACATTCTTGTTCCTGTGTTTCGGATGATCTTCCTTCCGATTGTTATGACTGGAATGATGTGCAGCGACTATGTGCTCGCTTGATTTATCTTCGTGAGATGAGGGAGGAGGTCCTTGTTCGTTCTGGGTTAAGCTCTGTGTGGTTTAATAAAGAATGTGATCTAGTCTTCTGAAGGATTAACGATAATGCTGGTAGGTTAGGGGGTTATAATTTATGTTCCTTGTTTGTTGTTCCTTTTGGTATGTGTTTGACCGATGTTTTGTCTTTCGTGTAGAGATGAGCATCTATGATTTTATGACTCTTACCTCTTAGAGTAATGCTAAGATTGTTGAGGAATCCCATCATCTTTCTTTTCCACTTCTAGAGTGTGTTCCCTCACATACTACTGCGCTGGCATCGAAAGGTGCCATCATTTCGTTGCCTACTCCAGATGAGATTGCTGCTTCTCTACCAGATTCTTGTCTTGTCAAGAAGTCAAAGGGTCCTTCTCAAGCTAGCCGGCCATCAAAAAGGAGGAAGCTGCAGAAAAGAGCTTCGGAAGTTGGTTCTAGTGCTTTGGAGTTGGATCAGGCCAAAGGTGCGAATGAAGCTGACTTAGCCGATTTATGTGCTGAAATTGAGGATAGCTTGGAGAGGGATGAAGATGTTTCTATGAGGGTTGTTTCAGCCCCTACATCGCGTCTTGGTAAGAGGTTGGGTGCTCCTCCTTCTATAGATGTTACTAGTGTTTCTAATCCATCCCATGTTGGGACTTCGGCCCCTGCTTCTACTTCTGGCCGTAGTCTTTCTCTTGGAGGTATGATGTGATTTTCCTCCTTTTTTGTTTTTGTCCCACTTTATGTTTATGGCTGAGTTGTTTTGTGGATTTTCAAGTGATGTTGCTGGTGGTCGTGTTGGGAAGTTTGGGGCTCAGATGGGTGAGGTTATGCGTCGCCAAATGGATCCACTAGGTTGTTTGGCTCGGAGTACTCTTTCTCGTGATGCTGAGTATGATTAGATTTTGGATGATGATTTTGGCACCACTACTCGTAGTGAAGAAATTGATTTGACGTTATTTCCTCTTGCTCCTGGTCCTTATCACATGCCTTACCCGTATGAAGGTTTTTCTTCTCCATTGTATACTAGAGAGGAGTGGAACGGACGTCATGCTCCGGAAAGTAATATCCTGTGTAAGGACATTTTTAATGATCCGGATATATGCAGGAAGGCTTTAGATCGGACCATTACATCGGCTGAGCTTATGAGGACCAAATCTTTGCTTCCACTAGAGTTGTCAAATCGTGTTAATGTCCTTAGTGCTTTATTGGTTTCTCATGGCTATGAGTTGAATTCTCGTTATGCCAATTTGGTTTCATCTAAGGCCCATCTTCAGGAGAAGTTTGATAAGAAGAAAAGGGATGTTAAGTTGCTTCCTTCGGATGTTACTTCCTTAGATAGTAAGCTTGAGAACTTGTAAAGAGGTTATGATACTTTAGGTCAGGAGAATAGGGAGTTGCGTTCTTAGAGGGATTCTGCTTCTGAGGAGGTAAGGAAGCTGCAGTCTCAACTTACCAATGCTAAAACTACTTCTGCAAGTTTATCAGAGGAACTAACCTGAACCGATGCTAAGCTATCGAAGCAAGCTCTTACTGTGAGAGACATTGGTATGCGTTTAATTACACATACTTTTCACTATTAGAATCGGACTTAAATGACCAAAAACGTACCAAAAATACATTGTATTTGTATGTTTTCACTTATATTGTGCAGGAAACGGATATCCGACAAAAGGACAAAAAATCAAGAAAAAACAGACAAAACCGAGCACGGAATGGAAAAGCGTGGAAAAGCCAAAGTCAAATCGAAGCCAAAGTGAACCCCGACAAAGTCAAAGCCAAGAAGTCATCAAGTCAAAGAAAATACAATTTTAGGGACCAAATTTGCCAAATCCTAAAGTTGTATAACAAGGATAAAAACTACAAGGACTGAAGTTGTAATTATGCCATATATAACTTTAGGGGGCCATTTCTTCCAAACCCCTAAAGTTATACCACAAAAGGACTAACTATGCAATAACTCATTACACTGGGGGACTGTTTCTGCCAACTTCCCAAAAGTTTACCCCCACTTGGACTTTCATTGTAAACATATATATCAAGTAGAGGGGCTGTTTTTGCCCATCACCCAAACCTCCTCCCCTGACAAAATTAAAACAGACATAGTATCCCGTTTTCCCGCCCTACTGTTCACCATCCCCAAAATCTCTCCACACCTGCAACAAACCAAGAAAAACCATAACTCCCAATTCACCCACACCTCACAAAGGGACAAGAACACGCTGGCAATCCTTGACATGCCCATTGGCTATAGAAATCAAGGGTTTGGATTACATTACTTTGAGACAAAGGCAAAGGAATGGCCAAGATTACTTTAAAGACCTCTCTCACACAACAAAAACAACAGCTGGACTCTCTCTATGAAGAAGCACAAGTCCTCATTAGGGTTTTAGTATAAATAGGGTAGTATAGTCTCAATTTATAGAGTGTCGAGGTGGACCAATTGCTCCGATTGCAATTCAAGCAACGAGTTTTGGACTTAAGAATGACATGATTCAACAAGTTCAAAATTCGTGTCCATTTCGCGGACCGAGTGATGATGCCAACAAGCATCTCGA
>BQNB010069937.1:0-18262 GCA_026074375.1 Tanacetum coccineum
ATCTTTAACCTCATTATACAGATCTAACTTACAAGATTCTAACTTGTTATACAAACCCAACAAGTATTCACAAAAACCATTGTAATGTTTTCAAAAGATCTTTCATATTCAATTTTTCTTAAATACATATTGAGAATGTCCAAAAAAAATAGGGTAACATGGATATTTTAATTATACCGCGTACATTTAAGTCAAAAATTCGACCTCACAAAATAACCTGAACAGATAAAAACTTCTTTTAGTTTTCGTTTCGATCGATTAAAATGAAAATTTTGGCTAAAGGGTTGAAGGTCTAATAAATGCTTAAAATTCAAGGACTTGAAGTTGCAATCCCTTTGTACTAGTGTAGTATTATTGATAAAAATGGACCTCGCACTATGAAACTAGACGTGTCCACATATTTACTATTTTACTTGTTGTCCAATGCTACAAAAAGATAATATATTAATTCTATAAAAGTCATTTTAGCTTAAAAATTATTAAGCCAAAAATGATATGATGATGTAACAAAGTGTATGAATATAATGATGCAAACGTTGCTTTGAAGCTTTGGTTTAATTTGTTGGGATGCTTTCATACTAAAATCCAATTCCACAATATGAGTTTAGCCTTTAGTAGGTCGAATAAAAAACCAATCAAAATCATAACATAAGTAATGATTGAATGATATATAAATTTTTTGAAATAGATATATACTAAGAGAGCTATGTGCACTCAGCACTAACAACATGTTATTGGTGTGTCACTTTAGCCGTTGACTTAGCATCCATCAAATAACACCTCAATAACACTTATTGGTAGTTTAGTACCGGTGGGTCCCACCAAAACCCTACAAAAAAAATACTACACTTACTCAAAAAATTAAAAAATTACCGGTGACACCAGTGGGTGCCATGGCTGAAAACGAGTGGCTAGCCATTGGTGCTGTTTGAGTTGAATGGCGGACGAATAATCGTCTGTACCATGCTTCTAATATGCATTTTGTTTCAAAATAAATGTATATTTCATAAATCTATAAAGTTGTAGGAAATTCTATTAGCTATACTTTGCACCAATTAATATCATAATTGCTCACTAAACTTTTTTTTTAATTATCGATTGAAGCGTTAAAAAGACATTTGTTTTAAAACATCTGAACGTAAAAATATAAATATTTATTTTGAAACGGAATGAGTAATAAATTAATAATTTCTATAGTATATGTTTCTCCTCTCATTAAAAAGAAGCGACATTGATTTTTGAAAGCAATTAATATGAATAATGTTCTGCATGAGTATGTTTTTTGGACCATTTTCATAAATAGAAATGTTCTTAACATATATTGAGTTCCAGTTAATGTTGTCACACTAAGCTCGAAATTTAGCTGAATTTGAGAAAGCAATAATCTAAAGTTCTCTAAGACGACGACGAGACCTATAAAACGAGTAATGACTAGCATGTTTAAAACTTATTGTAACACCCCCAAAAATATGTCGTAGCGGAAATGTGTCCGGGGGCGTTACTTCATAATACACAACACTAGATACAAGAGAACGACTTAAATGCAGTTCGTTTGAAAAGTAATCTCTCGTTGATTATCCTAAAGATAGATATAAATTTTCTCATAACTTGCATCACAATGAAAAGCTTGAAAACAAACAACTAGATTTGATCATTTGTATGAAAGTAGACATTCCCAGAATGAGAAATACTTGTCAAATTTAAACACAGTGCACATCAAGAAGGTCAAGCATCTAATTCACCTGAAAAAAACATGCTTAAAAAGTGTCAACATAAATTTGGAGGAGTTCATAGATTTGTTTATGTATAATTGTTGAACTAAGTTCGGTCAAATGTAGTATGTACCATTTAAATCCTTAAATGTCCTTCCAAAATATATGTATGATTTTTAGAAATCAAATAGTTGTAAAGTATGCATGACCATTTCAATCCCCAAATAGTCACAAAAATGTACGTATGAACGTTGTACCGCAATTGTTCAAAGCATGCATGATATTTATATATATATCACCAAAATGTTTCAAGTATGTATTGCCACTCTATTCAAGGCACAACAAATATTCATGTGTGTATAAAACAATGATTACAATTACTCTAAGTTCCTGACACCGAAACCTTAACCACAATTCATGTTGTTACGTGTTGTTACCATGTGGGTGCCTCTTCCCAAAGACCTACTGGGTGCCTCTTCCCAAAGACCTATTGGGTGCCTCTTCCCAAAGACCTACTGGGTGCCTCTTCCCAAAGACATGTTGGGTGCCTCTTCCCAAAGATATACTGGGTTAACGGTTACTTAGACAATAGATATAAGTTCAAAGTAATTGTATCCATGTAAAAGCAAGCAATGTGTTTCGTCCCTAAATAAATAATTGAGTATTGTATCTCATCGCGAGATATATAAATGAGTATATAAACCGATTTGTAATTAACCATGTAAATGCATTTGTAAACAAGCATGTTCTCACCCCAAAAATATATGTAAAACCAGTAAAAACAGGGGGGCTATAAACTCACATTGATGCTGCAGAACGATTGGCAGAAATGCACATATTAAGCATAACACGAACGGAAACCAGATCGGCTCGACCAAGAAGTTGCAACTAATCTTATCGGCTAATACCCACTAGCCTAGGATAATGTATTTGGATTTCTCGATGAATGGTTACGTCAACGCGACACGTTGATAAAGATTTAGATTCCCAAGTTGTAATAGTTTGGTGGTTGGTTAAATAAAATAAATCGAAAGTAAACGCAAAGTGTGTAATATATTTCCGTATATATTACATATGAAAAATGAACAAGTATATAATTCGTACCGTGAATTATATAACGAAGATAGACAATCCAAAGATTTATGTGAAGTATATAATACTTTACAGGTATTATATAAGGAACGTGAGAAAATAATTGAAACAAAATATTTCGACACCAATTTAATTAATAAAAAGTCCTTGCATAAAAGTAGACACACGTCTTAAAGTTATGAATTAAACAACCGATGTTTGTAAAGCTTTTACAAAAGTTATGATTTTACCTTCTCGTCAGGAATTTATAAAATAATATTTTATAAATTAATCTTTCGTCATATTGACGGATCGTAGCTAAAATCGTTGTCTCATTTGTAAAAGTATAATTCTTATTCGTTGTCGAGTTATTGTACAGTTATAATTTAATATATCTTTAAAATATAACTTAGTCTCTTTTACCGGGTTTCTAAAATAATAGAGGTTTAGTAAAACATTACTAAATATAGAAATTTATATAAATTTCGTCATGATCTTTCCGGTTATATAACGTTTCCCATATTTATAAAATCTAATGTTTTTCCACTTTCCAAACAACCCGCGTGTTTTAAATATCTATATATATTTATATATATCAACTAAAACAAAGTAATGAATATCACATTTATTTAACCATTAACCACCATTTAGTTTCGATTTATAATTTATAAATCTCGTGTTATATTTATTAGTCAATTGTATAAACCAAACGAACCCTTGTTGGTCTTTCTGCTAAACCAAACGCACCCTTAGTGCGTTCCTGCTCACCCAAACACCCCTGTATGTGTTAACTGCTAAGCCAAACACTCCCGTTTGGCAAATCTGCCAAACCAAACACCCTTGTATGGTTTTCCTACTACACCAAACGCACCCTTAGTGCCAAACTGCACACCCAAACGCACCCTTATGATGAATCTGCCCAACCAAACACCCCTAAACATACCCTTGTGTGGTAAATTCTGACCCAACCAAAACCTATAAATACCATCTGCCAAACTCCAAACACCCCTTAATACCAATCTGCCCAAAACCAAACACCCCGTTATTGCTATATATGTTGTCACCAAAACGCACCCTCTACATCAAATCTGCTATAACAATACAATCCGTTTTGTGTTTTTCTCATGCCAATCGCACCCTATTCGACATTAATAACTCGAAACAAACACCCCCTTGTGGCTGCCTAATACCAAACAGCCAACCGCACCCTTCTCGGTGTTCATATCAAAACCAACCGCATCCTATGGCTGCCATAACCCAACCGCACCCTTGGTGCCTATTTCAACCCAACCAAACGCACCTTAAATTTTTTTTTTTTTTTTTTTTATATCTTTATAACCAATCCAAAGCGTTCCTAAAATCGTCCTAAATCTAAAAACACCTAAATCTTGGTGTTTATCCAACCAACGCACCCTAGTGGTGGTCGAGAGCATAAGCCAAACGCACCATGGTGGTGGCTGATGAACAAAGGAAAATGCACCTTGGGGACTATACAAAACCACTGCACCCTTAACAGACTGAGAATCAACACCATACACTCCTTGTTGGATGTGGAATAAAACCAAACGCACTTGGGTTTCCATATGATAAAAAAAAACCAAAACACACCCTTTTGGGTTGAGTACAAAAACCCTAATCTCACCCCTGTTTGGCTGAGGACCCAAACCCAATGCCCCCTTGTGATGCTCGTGACGTGGAGGTGCGTCGGTTGTGGTGTGGGATATCAGCGGGAGTGGCTTCGATGATGATGGTGGTACGGCTGTTAGTGGTGATTGGTTCAGAGATGGTGAGATGTGGTGGGATCGGTAGATCGGAGTGGAGGTGGTGATGTTTGGTTGCTGTGGTGAGTGGGGTGGGGCGGCCGGAAGTCTCGCCGGAAAAATGGTGGCGCCGGAAATGTTTATAGAGGGGAGGAAGTATATGTTAGGTTTGTGTGTGTGTGTCATAAAAATGAAACCCTAAAAGGGTTTTATATATATACATAAGGTATAAAAAAATATAAGATGTATAATAGTCTAGGGTCGATTTTTTGGTAAATATTACCCACAGGGACTTAAAGTGTTATAATTTCGTTAAGTAATGGTTCCGGACTGTTTAGCCACTTAAGGTTGATTCAAAACACGAAACTTGCACCATTGTTTTCCAATAAATTTTCCCATGAAAAATGAGTATTTACATGACTAGTTTTCATAAACGTTTTACAAAATTATTTAAAAATGTGCTTTATTTATTTGGTAGTCATTGGCTGTCTGCGAAGTAAGCTTTGTCGTAAAATGAAACTTTACTTTGGTAAAACTTTCGCGTTTTAATTAATACGCTCTTTGATTAAATGTTTAAAATAATTTATTAAATATTTCTAATTTAATAAACGTGATAATTTTTCTTAAATATAAATTTATACGTTTTCATGTGACGATTATAAAGATCAAAAGTCAAAAAAGTAAGATCGGACCTGAAAAGTCAAAAGTTTTAAAATAGTATTTAAAAAGTCGCGGGAGTAGAAATTCAAACCGCTCTCTTGGTAATGCCTTGGTGAATATGTCCGCAAGCTGATAATCCATCATCACAAAGTAGAATTCAACCACGCCCTTTTCAACCTGCTCTCTAATGAAATGGTGTCGGATGTCAATGTGCTTGGACCTGGAGTGCTATACATTGTTGCAACATAGAGCAATAGCACTGCGGTTTTCACAATACAGGGGAATCTTGGTAAAGTCAAAATCGTAGTCTCTCAGCTGTGACCTCATCCAAAGTATCTGAGCACAACATCCAAACATGGCAATATATTCAACCTCTGTGGTTGAGATCACAGTGCTCTTCTGTTTCTTTGATGACCAGCTGACTAATTTATCTTCAAGGAATTGATCACTTCCAAACGTTCTTCTTCGTGTATCCTGACAACCTGTGTGGTTCGTATCTGCATAGGCCGTTAGTGCCATAGCGGTATCTTTCGGATACCAAAGTCCTCAATTAATGGTTCCTCTGAGATACCGAAAGACCCGCTTAAGTGCTTCAAGGTGCTTTTTGGTAGGCGATGCCTGATACCTAGTACACATGCATACATCGAATACCAGGTCGGGTCTGCTGGCAGTGAGGTACATTAGGGAACCGACCATACTAAGAAAGCGAGTCTCGTCAACTAGAATCCCTAAGGGGTCCTCATCCAGTTTAAGTTGATCCACCATGGGTGTATCAACAGGGTCACACGAATCCATCCCAAATTCCTTTAATATTTCGAGGTCAAATTTTGATTGATTAATAAACATGCCTCTGGGATTTTGAGAAACTTGTAATCCTAAGAAAAAAGATATTTGTCCCATCATTGACATTTGGAATTTAGAACTCATCTCATTGGAAAATATGTCACGTGCTTTAGGGTCAATCGAGGAAAATATGATATCATCTACATATATTTGAACAAGAAGAATATGTTTGCCTGTTTTTCGAGTGAATAATGTCCGGTCAACAACACCTTTGGAAAACTTTTTGTCCAGAATAAATCGTGACAAGGTGTCATACCACGCCCGAGGAGCCTGCTTTAAACCATACAGAGCCTTCTTCAGACGATAAACATGTGTCGAATGGTCTGGATCAACGAAACCCTCTGGTTGACTAACATAGACTTCTTCTTTCAACTCGCCATTAAGGAATGCTGTCTTGACATCCATTTGATAGATGATCATGTTTTTACTAGCGGCATTGGCGATGAAGATTCTTATAGCCTCGATGCACGCAACTGGTGCAAAAGATTCCTCAAAATCAATTCCCTCCTCTTGTCGATATCCCTTGGCCACTAACCTTGCCTTGTTTTTCAAAACATCACCGTACTCATCAAGCTTAACTTTGTAAATCCACTTAAGAATAATAATCATGACACAGTCTGGTTGAGGTACTAATTCCCATACTTTAAGTCGATCAAATTCGTGAATCTCATCTTGCATGGCTTAAAACCAGCAATCTTCAGTTATGGCAGATTTGAAGTTTTTTGGTTCGACTTTGACTTTTGACCAGGTACAGAAGTTGTATACCGCACCATAGGCATTGGATTGCAAGTTGTTTTTTCTGGTTGATACCAGTTGAAGGAGTGGAATTGCCATGGCATTATCAAGCGTTGTAATCCCTTGCTCTATTTTCCCGAGATAGATTAGATGTGGTTAGTGACATAGTAGATTCTGCTGAACTACAGCCCCGATAGAATGTGCTTCTGAACTAGGTTTCGGAGACAACACGTTTTATGAAGGGATAATATAGCAACAGGAGCAAAGGATTTGGTCCTCATGAGAGTAGAATCCAGCTGCAACACCTTGATGCAAAACTAGAAGTTAAAATGTTGAGGATGACGGTGAATGACTTCATAAAGGTGCATCTGATCTATGGTAGAAATAAGTGTACCGGCTGAATTGACTTGAACATTGACACCTGAGCAGGAGGAACAGTCTCTTTCAACACAGGAGGTTCTAGGTATTCATCACACATCGGTTGGAATAAAAATTCTCTAGCTTCTATAATTTTGAAGGGGGTACATAAGGTGTTGTAGGGACCGGATTGGGTACGAGCCCTGAAATTGTGTGGGTCCTGTACCGAGATGCACAGGAACCATTGGTTCAGACAGCTCAATGAATTGAATGTTAATAGTTTCCATGATACATCGGGTTCTTTTTTTGTAGATTCTATAACCCTTCCTGTTTGGTGTATAACCAATGAAAATTCCAATATCAGCTGTTGGTTGCAATTTTCCAAGATCCTCGTTGTCATTTGTAGGATAACAAAAAGCACCAAAGACTCATAGAAAGGTAAGATCAGGCTTCTTATCATGCACCAGCATGTATGGGGTTTTGTTATAACGATTGTGAATGAGGGATCAATTTTGGGTGTAACAAGCAGTAGCAACAGCCTTTGCCCATAGAAACATCGGAGCCTTAGAAATATCAGCATTGTCCAAGCAGCCTCCACAAGAGTACGGTTCCATCTTTCAACAACGCCATTCTACTGTGGAGTCCTCGAAACTAATTTTTGGTGAAAAATGCCTACACTTTCATAATATTCAGTCAGAACTTGATTGACAAATTCTGTGCCATTATCGGTACGGATGTATCTGACAGTTTTATTGAGACTAACTTGTATTTGTGCTCAGGAAATTTGATGACACACTCTCGGGTTTCATCTTTCGATTAAAAACTTAACCCCAAGTAAACTAGAACATAGTCATCAACGATGCACTAATATTACTTCTTCCCAATAATTTTTTGCACTCCGCATAGGTCCACATAAAATCCATATGAAGGGTATTAAAACATCCAATGGTGTTTTTAAGTTTATGGGTTGTGGTATAGAGCTTTTTTGCCCTCTTTCCTAGTTAACATGCGGAGCAAAGATGATATTTCTCAAACTTCAATCTAGGTAGGCCTCTTACTAAGTCCTTTCTTGCAAGGTCATTGATGGTACCGAAGTTCAAGTGGTTTAAACGACGATGCCATAACCATGATTTGTTCTTAGAGGCTTTGGACAACAAGCAGCTTGGGGAGGACTTCATCATGTCTTCAACCGAGAATGTGTAACAAATTAGAACCACAAGAACCTTTAATTAATTCAACACCATCTGTATCTCGAACATAACACAAATGCTTCCTAAATGCAACTTCAAGATCAGAATCACAAAATTATCTGACAGAAAACAGATTGTGTCCTAGTCCTTCCACATAGTATACCCTAGAGATCACACTGTCACCAATCACTTAATCTCCATAACCCATGATAGCACCAAAGTGGTCATTCCCGAATCTAACTATCCCGATGAACTTTTTTACAAAATTACTTAGCCGTGAGCGATCCCCCGTCATATGTTTTGAGCAGCCTGAGTCTGAATACCAAATGACGATCTGTACGACCTGCATTTGAAAACAAACGAATATGGAGAGTTTGGAAAGTTGGATCCCTAATTTTTGTTGGGGTCCTGTTGGTTAGCATAAGCGACTCTTCAGTTTAGCGCGATAAACGTATCAATTGCCTGATTCACAGTTGGAGTAGGAATGCTAGTAGGAATTGCCTTGTACTGTTTTTGGTTTTTTTTATTTAATTTCTAAGGGTTTTTTTTTTGGGGGGCAACTAGTTAATGGCTTCTGAGAGGTGTTACTTAATTTCTCAGTTATTATAGTTTTACTAGTACTAACGTTTTCAGTTTAGTGTATAGGCAGAACATTGGATGTAGTGAGCCTAGTTAAAGGGCACTGTTCTCCTAAAGTGAATATTCTTCCTGAGGCTTCCATTGATACCACAACATGGTAATTACTTTTCCTGTTGCTTTCCACACTTGCTTAACTTGCTTAGGCTTCCAAACTTTCTTAACTTTGTGCACAACATTTTTAACAGAGGGAGATGCATTCATAGAGTGCAAATAATTAACCACACACATATCATCATTTGCAAAAATTAAGCATTTGTTACATGTCTTACAAACAAAATGAGAATTCGAATTAATTACAGTACGCTTAGAGCTAATACTAGAATCAACACAATTTGTGTATTTTCAAACAAGACTTATTGGACCTAGGGTGTATCTTCTACTTTTCTTCTGTTGACCTTTTTAGCCGGCGAGAACCTATTTTACTTGGATATTACTCCTATGGCTTTGATCCCTCACGCATCAGTGCAACTATTTACTCTTAGAAGAAGGAATCACATGAACATTAAGTCTTCTGAATGGTCAGTTCTCTACATGTTTGTCTGTGGCTATTATTTACGTTTCACATTGGTCCCCTCAAAAGATAAACATGCTTTTTCCTATTAAAGGGGTAAACATGTTTTATCTCGTTTAAATGAAGCGCTTCATTTGGACAAGTAGTCAATCACATATTCTAATATGTTCCGACAGTAGTTTAGTGTAAATACTAGCAAATGCAAGTGATCTATCTAATCGGTCGCCTTTCAACCTTAGCTCCTCTACAATCTCGCGAAGGATTTCTCTACACTTTTCTTAAGAAGATTTGAGATCTCTAGATGAACTTCCCTATTGTTTACCTATTGCGAGGAGGGATTTGGTTCAACATCAATAGCCCAATATACCATTGCAAGAACTCTGTGGTTTAATAGAAACCATATGATCAATTCATATTTTCATGTATTATGGGCTTTCATAATCTCATTTCAGTTAACACGGCCAGTTTGTCTGTTCATTATGAGTTACGCACGCGTGATCTTAATAAAATCATACAATTCCTTGTAATGCTGCTTAATTTTTGGCATTTCTCAGCCCTCAAAATCTCATTTTGTCTTGAACGACCATACTTTTTCATTAAATGAGTGAGTCTACAAATCTAAGGCCCTGAAATCACAGAAGTTACTGCTGTTTCACTACGGGTCTCATTTAACTGAGAGATTTGGCAATCTTAATTTTTTGAAGGTGTTATCCTTTCTTAAAGGAAGCTTCTCATTTTTCGGATTACACAAAGATGAGTCAAAATAAGGCGCTTCTCGAGCGTGTAAGAATTGTTTGTTTTCCAAAACTTCTTAGGGTGTGATACATTAATGGATAAATTAAGTGAATTCTACCTCAAGGTTTGGGAAAACACATTTATACCAATTCATTATGATCATCCTTTTTGAATCTTATCATGAAATTTAAAAGCTTCTTTTTCACGTATCCGCAGACAACGTGCATGATCACAGTGTGAGGTATCAATGCATTTAGGAATCTACCAACATACAACACTTCTTTGGACAACAACCAGCAATTAAAATTATTATTTTCGATGAGAATAAATTTCCGCACAATCTCATTGTAACCTTCCTATCACCAACTTTTTGGTCAACCCACACTCTTGCAACTAACTTCAAAACTTCGTTCATTTCTTTGATTTCTTTAGTGGAGCCTTTTGGATACCCGTCAAAAAGTTCTTTAACAGTTGTTTTTAAAAATGGAAACGACCTCGCTGAAATAGACAGATCCTTGGTTGTTTTTCAAAGCCCTTACCCCATTAGTTAGACCTGTGTGTGTAATTCCACTTTTTACAGTTTTTACAAATTTCTCGCAAAAAGTTGTATAAGTGCAAAAATGTTTAATTTTTCACTAGGACTTTTTGTGGAAGCACCTACTGGGACAACGTGCAGGTGTACTTAAAAGAGGATACACCATCAACGCTTTGATTGATCTTGAAGCTGGGGTCTGCTCTTTGAGAGCTTCTGCTTTCATCTTGAGGACATCCTTGGACCAAAATATCTGTCCAGGGGTCAGTTGTGTCTATGGTGTAAAGGTCGCCAGATAGTTCTCTTTCGAGTAATCTGGGGGTCGAATATTAATGTATTTGTTCATTCCATAGAGGGGAGTTTTCCATTCGTTATTCATTTTCTCTCCTATGATTTTCAGCTATATCTAAGTATCCTCTGAGTTTTTGCACAATGGCGGGACATCGATCGGGTTTTTGATAATTTCATGACATATCTAGACAGGATCGAAGTTACTTTCACGGGTGTGGACATATGGGCTTCTTATAGCAAATGGCTAACCTTCTCTTTCATCATACTCACAAGGTTTTATGGTCACACATAACATGTGAATGTTTTGAAGAGACTGCGTCTTGTATTGTATAATTATCCTCAACCTTTTATCTTTTAATGCTTTCAAAGTCCAGAAAATTCTTCCAGATATTTTTTTCTTTCTGGTTAAAAATCCTTTTTCCAAAGACTTCCACTTCTTCTACCATTTACTTGTATGATTGAATGGGATATGTTAAGTTGCATTTTTACAATTAGAAGTTCCCTTTTTCAAATTTCTTCCTTATATAATACCGGTCATAGATAACTATTCTTAATGTATTCCTCAATATTTTGTTATCTTCTCAGTTAATTCAAACTTGGCCCCGTTCTTTCATACAGTATTCAAACTTGTTCCTTAAATGTCATAAGTCCAGCGGTCAAAGATGCATTAACTACTTTGGTCTGCTCATATGATCGCATAAACACTTAGGCTTGTGCCTGTTTATTGCATTTCAGTAATTATCATCATATAAACATCATTTGGTATAGAAGATACATTACTTTATATGACTGGCTCTGCAATACCTTCACATACTGATCATATGTAATCATATTGCTATCACTCGTATAATCAGCATTTGAGTCAACAACGC
This sequence comes from Tanacetum coccineum, assembly GCA_026074375.1. Lineage (NCBI taxonomy): Eukaryota > Viridiplantae > Streptophyta > Magnoliopsida > Asterales > Asteraceae > Tanacetum > Tanacetum coccineum. The sequence continues at coordinate 11,909 of BQNB010069937.1, forward strand.
AGTTTGGTTGTACATCGTGATGCATCTCGTGTGCATCATGATGCTTGCAAACAGCATCATGATAGTATCTCATATTCGATTACCTCAGATAGAATGTTTGAATCGTATGATGGACTGGCTTCATCATAAACTGGATCTGCTGATGATAGATTTGCCATGAACATGGTCTGTGCAGTAGGAGCCTCATCAACATCCGAATGAAAAGCATCACATTCATCAGCTTGAAACACATTATCCACATTAAGTCCCGATTCATGAACTGGGACATCATCCACATCCACACAACGGTAGTACATGACCACCTGCAAGAACAGCAACTGTTCTTTACACCCAAAACCACACCATTTTCCTGAGTCTTGCATTAGTACAACACCACAATCTTGTCTTTATAGTAACCTGATTCTGTGGATCACTTGGGTGTGAGTGACAGGTCCCTTGCCATGTGTCCTAACCAATTAGCTTTATACCACTAATCTGTCTAGCTTGACCAGGATTTGGATTCCCAACTCTGTTCTGAGCCCTTCCATTACCAACTATACATGTGCCCCTTGGATTGTTCTCCTGACCTCTATTCTATTAACCCTGAATATTCTGAACAACAACCCTGCCGTCTTGAACTGTGTCTTGGTTCCTTGTGTTTGATGAGGTTCTGAGTTGATTGTAATTTTAAGTTGAGGAATGAATATGGTATGAATTGGGTGAGTAAGTGAAAGTGTGGTTTAGTTAAGTCACAATCAATTGTTCATTGGAGAGAGACCTGATATCAAGTTAGTGAGTTATAACCAGCAAAGTGTGGTTGATAGGGAACTGGTGAAAACATGTGTTATGGTATCGTGGTAGATGATTGGAGACAGAGTACTAGCTAGTGAAACATTAGACATCAAGGCGAGAGTGAAACAACTGATGTGTTCAGTGAATCATTCCAACATCATTTTGTTCTGATTGGCACGTGCCTCATGTTGCTTTAAATAAGCATACAGCTGATCATAGTTTGATTCCTTTAATCCTTTGTTTAGTTTCACTGGTGTTACGAATCTACCCTATTCAGGTAACATGTTATTGAAAAACTTTGAATTCAACTTCGTTCTAGGCATGGTCATCTAGATGTTTCTCATGTCGTTGATAAGCTTGGTAAACCTGACATAGTAATCGTAAATGGTTTCTACTTTATTCTGACAGAAGTGTTAAAATCATCATACAGTTGTGATTCACGGTCTTCTTTTGTTATTTCAGAACCTTCTAGGAGCATCTTCACATTATCCCAAATGTCTTTTGCATCAGTGTAATAATTGATAAGTGTGTAGATGTCTTTTGGAAACCTTTGAAGTATGATATTTGTGACAACTGAGATTTGAGCAGGTCAGTTTATACCATTATATATGCCTAAGAGTTCATTTAATGTTTTAAGTAATGTACTAATGTGGGATATTTTATGTTGCTAAGTGAGTTAAGTATGCTGCAAGAATTATTTTAGGTGGTATGGGCATCCTCCATTTTGAGTATGTTGTGTATTTAGACGTTATGAGTATTCATTGTTTCACGTCTATGTGATAAAGGAAGGGATTGGTGTTATTGGCATTAATGCTTCGTCAATAGTTTGGATGCTTAAGTGTGATAAGCTTTATATGATTGTGCATTTTCTAAATGTAAATAAGTGGGGACACTATCGGAAGTTTGTTGGCCAACTTTCTAAAAATAGTCAAAGTGGTTTGGAGAACACAAAAGTTATTTTTTCAGAAAGTTAGTAAATGCGTGTAAGTAAAGAAGGTCATTAATCACAATTAGCTTAGACCTTTTGTAAAAATCGTACGGTAAAAAGTAAAAAAGTATATCTTAAAAAAAATAAAAAAATAATAATAATAATAAAGGGGGCCTTAGTTTGTACGGTTGGAAAAGAAAAAAAAGAAAAAAAAAACTAAACACTTAATTAAATTACAATTTTAACTAAACTAGGACTCAAATTAGATGGATATATAAGCAAAGCCCTAGTTCTTTTTCCCTTTCTCTTGTGTGCCGTGAGTTTCAACCCCAAAACCCTAGGAAGATCAATTTCATTGCTAAGATTCAAGAAAATCAAGAGTATTGTTTTTAGGTGTGCTTGTAATCAAAGGTAAATAAATTAAACCTTCATTAATCTTCAACATGTAATAATTAATTATGATGGAATAGGGTTTTATAAAAATACATATGTAATAGACTAATATGTTGTAGATTATGATTAGGGTTGAATGGGACATAATCATGCAAATTACATGTTATGGGTTTTCAGAAATCTATGGATTTAGGGTTGAGCAAACTAGGCTGTGATTCACGAGCGATATTTTTGCTCCATTATGGAGAAATGAAATTGAAGCGATTATTTTTTTTAAATTGTAAGACATTGGAGTCTACTTCCAGAAAATCCAGCCCACAAGATATTTTTATGGTCGGGAAGGTTGCTCAAATGGTTTTTATAAGATAATTTGCAAAAAACAGTGAAATTTTCTGAATTTCTAACGGGTTTCAGTATAGGGTATAAATTTCTAAAAATACTAACACCTTTGTTCAAGGGCTAAATGTATCACGTGGAATTAAGCTTTCATATATTGTGTGTGACCTTTGATTTTTTGGCAAGTATGGGTGGTGTTTACAATGGTCACCACACAATCAAACCTTTTAGGTGTCTGTTACAAACGCAAATTTTGGAGACTTGGTGCGTTTGATTCTCCAAAGGTATTTATAAAAGAGTATGAACTTTGAGAGTAAATGGGGTTCATAAGTCATATTAAGAACCCGTGAATTATTTTCCCAAAAATTAATAAACATGTCACAGTGTGCGAATAGGGAGTGCAAGTGAGTCTAAAATTCCTCTCAAATCCAGAAAATAAAAGAGTACGAATATAGTGTAAGCTATGTGTAACGAATTTAAAAAGTACAAAATGAGTTGGAAACATTGATAGATCACTTAGAAATCCATCATAGTTAAGGGTTAACACCTTATTTGGGTAGTTGACCAAAGGCGATGTTCATATCCGTACGCTTTGTTGTTTAGAATCTTTGTGCAGCTTCTTTAGAACCTTGTTTAGGATTAAGCTAAGCTAATGTTGAGTTTCATAGTCCCACTTTACTTCGTTTTAAACTTGGGATGGAAAAAATGATGCTAGTATAAAAAAGTTTTAATACATGTTATAATGTGTTTACAAACGTGAAGCATGGTGACTTTATGAAGCATTACAATCTGTTATGTGCTACATGTTTGTGACGTGATACTCTCCATGGCTTAGAGATCAATTAGAGTGGGTTATGTGTATGCTACATGGCTTAGTGATCAATAGGATGAATTTCAGTGGTAAGCTCCTTGTGCTTAGTGATCAATTAGAGTATTCTGCGATAAGAGACGTCTTGTAATCTGTGTTGAATAGGTATTGTTTTGGATGGATTTGATTTGGATTGTATGATAGCTATAAATGTTAAACAAAGAAAGTCCATTTCTTGTCATGCATTGTTTTTATTTGGTCACAGTAAAGATTTTAATTGCGTATTTATATCGTGTCTTAAACCAATGACTCCTCACCAACTTATGGTTGACATTTTTTAGCATCATTATTCAGGATTCAGTTTGCGACTAAAGATGCTAGGAGAAGTTTGGCGGGGGAAATAGAGAGACCTTCAGGGATTTGCTTGTGGAGTTCTAGTCTTATTTGATTCCTTGAATTAAGACTTCAGTTATTGGCTGGATAATTTAAGCCTGCGGATTGAATAACTTTTTATGTTGGGCTTTATGCTTTCCGTGTATGACATTACATGAAAATGCAAGACACCTTTATCTTATGTTGGGTATTGATTATGACACATATGTCCCCTTTATATAATTTATAATCCCTTTTAAAGCTGGCAATCCTAAGCTCGCTAATTGGTTAAAGATGCGTGGAGAATAACCAAGGGCTCAGATTAGATTGGTATGATCTAAGGGTTATGAGTGAAGGATTGGAGACGCTCCTAGAGGTTATGGATCCTTCTGCTTAGCACTAAAAATATAGAGGCTCATCACAATTGAGAGACGGGTAGTAATCTAGCTTAATTTAGTTTTTAGTAGCTTAATTTTGTAAACTTTTAGCTTATAGTTTCGTTTTAATGCATTTCTTCTTTTAAAAGCTTGTAAACGTTTGAATATTAATAAAAGTATCAGTTTTATTTACTTTGTGCTTTTAAATTTTGTTTTTACTTTAAGAAATCTTGTTAAACATGTGTTTGGATACAACTTAATAAGCTCTATTAAGCTCTTTTAACTATAAGCTACTGCTTATTCACTTAAGCTTTGCTAAAAGCTTAGCTGAACAAACCATTCACCCTCAAATTACCTTAGCTTATTATTATTGGAAGATAAGCTATATTTGGATGGGCTTATTGGACCTTACTAGCTTATGCAAACAAGTTAGAGCTTGTAGATAAGCTCCTTTGAGCATATTAGATCCTTGTTTGAGCTAGGATCAAGGTACACTCTTCTTTTCATTTTCTAGCTTAATCTCTATTTCAGCTTCCTTATCTGCTTAATTGTTGCTTATTATTGCTTATATTAGCTTAATAAATCTTATTAATGTTTAATATTGTTTAGATTCCATTAGTTTTAGTTTTTACTTAAATATATTATAAAAACAAAAAATATGCTTATTGTTCTAGCTTATTGATTAGTGCTTATTTGTGGTTAAACTACAGACGATCAATATTGACAACACCTCATAGTTTGTAAAATACTTAAGAATGCTTGGAAATACTTTCATAGTTTTAAATGCCTTGAAGTTGATTCTCAATTGAAGAATACTAGTAATCTTTGATATTATACAAGAACTAGAGAGAGAAGTGGGTTGGAGAGTTTATAGAGAGAGAAAGATAATAATATTATTATGTGTATGAAATGATAAATGAAATAACCAACCACCCTCTCCAAGGCATGGAGAGGGTATATATACTTCATACATGGCCGGCCATGGGCCTTAACGGGCTTTCCATGGGCCTTGGGCCAGACTAGCTTACTAGACTAATCATATAACAAACTACGGGCTAAGACTATTATAACTTGGAAGTGACCGATACTTTTCTTGTTTCCAATAATCTCCCCCTAAGGGAGGTCACTCCATTTTACAAAATTTAACCTAGCATACTATGCTATATCTCTTAGTCTTCAGCTCGTAAACTTGACTTTCTCTTGTGAATATGTTGTAGTAATCTTTGACTTTAGGCTCGAGCTTGTTCCTTTATCTTTACTTGTAAGTGGAGATGTGATCTTGAGCACTGTGAGATCATCAACCAAGCATAATCTCGTTTCGCCATCTTGTGACTTTGTCATCTTGTGATCTTGTGACTTCTGGACCGACATGCTCATACCATTCTTGATTTGTTGACTTGGAAAGCTTTAATGTTGCATCTTTCTTGAAATTCTTTAACTTTAACACTTCGTCACTTCGAGAAAGACGTTCGGTATCAGAGTGACGGAAACTTCTTTGAAATTCTTTGACTTTAATACTTCGTCACTTCAAGAAAGACGTACGGTATCAGAGTAGCGAAAGTCTTGAAACATGTACTTGAGCTTTCATGATGTCTTTATGTTTGTCGGTCGGGTATGAGCATGTGGTTATGAATCTTGTGAGTCAGCTGGAATCAGGTACCTCCATGACCATCTTTATATATTCTTGAAATAAAACAGTTAGCAATAAAGCAGGGGGACGAATATGGCTATGGAGTAATCTTTGAATCCGCGAGGATCGACCTGTGATCAGATAGATTCAATTTAAGAATAATCTTCTTGACAAGATTTCCAGCTGTAGTATTGAATCATTCTAACACATATGTATTAGATTCATCGTACTTAGCATGTTCTCATTATCAGAACATCTCAAAGCAGACAACACGATAAGAGTGAACCAGGAGTTACTATCTAACCGATTGAATAGAAAAATTGATTTGAAAATCAATCGACGTGTTACTTGCTAAAGTGGTTTTGTGACACATCGAGAGTTTTAAGCAACTTAAAATTCATTAATCGTCGATCCATAACCTGGAACAGGTTTGATTCATAAAGAATCGCACCATTGTTGCTTTCTAGTTGTCACAAGCTTGATTCATAAGAATCGCACAAGTCACCTACCATGAGCTTGTTTGATGTTGGCTCAAGCAGGATTTTAATCTTCACTGTGAATACTTAAGTATCACTCGGATGTTCTGGCAAAATCACAAGGATAATGCATAGGATTCTTAATATATTACTAGTTTTCACAGTGTGTGAGAAACTAGTTTTTAATGGAAAAGTGTCCTAATGAGATTTATGGATGATCTTTTGGCTCTAGACTCAATAGTGCACTTTGATTTTAGTGATCG